>JAOUZG010016587.1:16149281-16201710 GCA_026289955.1 Argiope argentata | reverse complement strand
TAAAAAATGTACAATTATTTAGGAAATATTTTTTAAATCAAATTCGATTTCAATTTCAAAATCCAAACTTTAATTCGAATATCTATTTAAATAATTTTTCCTAAGTAATTGTACATTTTTTAGCTTTAAATACTTCATAGAATGTCTTAAAATTTATTTGGTATTAGAAATATTTCATTGAAACATGCCATAAAATTTATATCAGGAAAATTACAACAGTACGGTAAATATTATTTATTTACCATACATTTCTAGCATATTATAATGTAAAAGTTTATAATCAGGCAGAAGCATATTAATTAGCTGTTATTAAGAGAAAAATTACCTAATTTTGCGTGTGTACATCGTTGTAAAATATAAAAGTAATTGATAAAGTGTATAAAAGCATATTAAGGTTTCTCATTTAGTAAATAACTCATTAATGTCTTATTCCCAATAATAGAATGTAGTTAGTACACAAAGTCAAAACATTTTTAACATTTGCAATTGTTCCAGACAATCTGAATAATTTCCTTTCGCTTAAAATTGAAGACGAACCTTCTCTAATCAAAATATTTACTTTTTAACTGTTCTATTATTCAGATCTTCTATTAAGTACTGAAATTAGAAATTCACAATACACTGCATAATTATAGCGAACGAAGGCAGAAACAAAATGACGTCAAAGGAACGATTTACTCTGAAAACAATAGTTGATAGAAAAATAAGAATTTTCATTATCGATTTTAATAAAGTTATAATGATGTCTCCTGCATTTCATAATCGAGCCTCCTCTTTTGAAATTCGTTTTTTTTTCTTTCGAAGAACGATTTGCTCCAATGAGATAACAAAGATATCATTGAGCAATGTTTTCCTTTTCAAAGCGAGATACATTCTTTAAGGAAAACTTTTGAAAATAAGTCAGCTTAAAATAATTGCACGAATCGTTTGTTGTCGTCTTTAATTTGAGAACAGACGCATTATAATGTATTGTATCAGGTGTGTAAATTTATAATAGCTAATAATTCTTTTGCAAGATTGAAGAACTGAAATTATTAGGAAGTGCAATTGGAAAAGGCGAATAAAGCCAATAAATAATAATGATTTTATTTTGAATTAATGAAAACAATGCAATTCCTTTTGGTTTCTAAATTTTGCCCATTTCTAAATTAAGCAATTTGAAGAAAACATGATAGTGGTATATGCTTTTATAAAAGTTTGGGCAAGCAAGGGATAAAACTTTTTAATACACTAGTTTTAAATTTATTTGCCAAATTAATATTACTCTTTGAAAATATTTTTAGGGTATTGGAAATCGTGATTTATTTGATTTTAAAACAAAATTCCTAATTTTTAACTGTGATCAGAAAACGAGGATAATATTTGAGTCGATCATCATCCCTCAAACTTCCACACCACATACACGAGGCCGTTTCATAAAAGGCGGCAGATTCAGCTTGCTCACACATAGTAGATCTTTTCTGCAATTCAAGTTCGATCTTCTAAGCCAGAGTAAGGGTTGTAAAACGGGCTTTCAACTCAAGCAACATCCTCATCATCTGAACGCATTTCAAAATAATGAGGTCTGTCTCAAATTAGTTCTAATGTTTCTTCGAAGAGGATTATTAATAACAAAAAACAAAATCAAACAAAGTAGACTCTATTGCATTCGAAGTGCCAACACAAATGGAGTCTCATCTTTATTTTCTTTGAATAAGTTCTTTGATACAACAACATAAATTTATAATTTCATTTATTTTATAATGTAAATCCATACTAAAATTCTATGGAGGAATTTATAGTTTAAGTGAAATCATTCGACTTTTATATGTTTTGATTTCTTGGAATTTAAAATTACAAAATAATAAACCATTATTACATTGTTGAAAATGTTTACTAGTTAGCAATATTCTTATGAACGTTCTTAAGAAAATTCATATTTAAAGCTTATAACAACTGTGAATAAATTGAAAAGATATATATAGTTTCTAGAGATACGAAATATTTATTCAAATAAAATATTTCTCAGGTTTTGACTGAAATAGAATTGTTTATTCCTTTCTGATGGATAAAACAACGTAACTTTGTATGCATCTATGCAAAGAGATTGAATGACGTTTGGAAAAGCATTTGTAGCGAATAGAACTTTGTTTTTATTCATGAAATCTCATTTCCAGAAGCTCAGAAAGATCGACGAACATAAGAAAGTATTGTATATTTGATGGGAAGAGTGCCTTCCTCTAAAGTCTATTGTCAAATAGGAATTGGGATCGATTTTACTTCCTTTGCAAAAGGAAAGCAAATCACTTGTTTCGACCCAAAAGCACTCGTCTTGTAGTATGTATATCTAGGGAATATCGAGGAACAGTGATAAAACTTTCAACAGGATTTTGATAGGAAAAAAAGGTCACACAGAAATTTCAAGAACAAAACAACATTACAATGAGAGTTTCCTGTTTAAACTACAGAATGAAGATTTTTTTGTACTGAAATAAAATAGTAAAAAAACAGGAAGATAAAATTGTAAAGAATTCTTACATTATTGAGCCCATAAAAAGTATTTTTTCTTGATCTTGATCCAAATACCTATAAGATGACAACTCAAATTTTATAGAATCTGATTAGTATTATACAATGGCATTAGAAAAATATGTAAACAGTATCTTTGGAAACTGAATCAATTGCTAAGAGTTAAAATATTGCTGAATTTGTTGGATTTCAATTTTGTTATGTTCTCAGCTAGTTTAAACACTTAACTGTTTGATTTTCTTTACTATCTAATAAGATAACACCTACCATTTTAGGAATATTTTCTTATTTTGTTTCAAATGGAAATCCATTGAACGCATAATTTATCTATGTATTCGAATTAATTTTCATATTGAATTTTAATCATTATGAAGGGTTTATTTTTTAGCTAACAGCTATCAAAATTCAACAAATCGATACACGTACGGCATGCAGACAAAACTGTTAAGTGGTTAAAAAGTGATAGGCCAAATGGAAAACTGTTACGTTATAGTTTTTCTCTTTAAATGAAGATTTTATTCTATGTATAACGACTAGTTACCTGGGAACTTTGTTATATTATAAAGCTTGCTTAGTAAGCTGTTTCTTTGTAAATAAGAGAAATTCAAACTCTTCTATTTTGGGATAGAAACGTTCAAAGTTCGAAACTAGATTCCATCGAAGCTCCACCATGAAATTATATCTGAGGCACTTTAGACTCGTTGGAGTCAAATGTTTTTCCGTTGGTATGCAGTTTTTTTAGGAAGATGCCAGATCAGATGCCATTTTCGTTATCTGATCATTGTTCAAAATTACTATGGCCGTCATGCAAAAGTCTTTGTGCAGCTTCGAAATCGGACGTAAATATATCTAAAGACACTTTGTTAAATATTTTTATTTAATCGCCAGTAATTCATCCAATTTTATTGTATTCAAGATATTTTTCATTGTATTTTTTATCATTTCTTGTTATGTTGTATGTTTACGTATTTTGTTATTTGTTTGTAACTTTCCTATTGATTTTTGCATAATCTCCTCTTATTTTTTTAAATAAAGTCTGCCTACATTTATACCAAACCAGAAAGGGGCCAAATGAACTCTAGAAACGGAGGTGATGTGTGGTGTTAAGTGTTAAGCACACACAAATCTATAATTCGTCTTACTGATAAAATAAAATAAAAAGTGTTTTTCGAAAGTACTAGTTTATTTCGCTGCAAAAGTAATCAAGAAAATTTCCCATAATATTATCACTTGGTTTTTAGTTTCTTTTATAAATAATATAAAAATATAAATTGTTATATAAGAAATTGTTATTTAATTTCACTTGATTTCATGTTTGCAAAGAGGGTCTACTTCTATTATTTTTTTGACATGCTACAGTTTTAAAATTTCTTTTTCTTATAGGTATTTAATGACAATACATTATGTTAATGTTTTTCGGACTAAATTTTGAGTACATCATTAATTTAATTAAATTTTTGATTCCATATCAGTGGCGACATCTGATAGTGAATTTGAGAAAATTTGATATGAAGGCTTTATAATTAGGAAAAATAATAAATTATAAATAATACACAAAAAAGAATTTTAAAAATCTAATTACTGGTTACTTCAAAATATCCATCATATAATAGAACTTGGTGATGGTGGATTTCATTGATGTCAAACATCAAAGGCTGCTGTGATGTAAAGGTTTCGAGAGCGGGTGCTGTTTAATGAACTCAATCAAATTCATGAAAATTGTTTTTGAGCAGGAAATTGTTTAAGGAACTCTGGTTTAGAAATTCCCTTTCATTGGTGTATAAATGGATTGATTAATGCTGTTCAAAATTTTAAAATTTAAGACAAATACATTTTTTCATGATAAGTCAGTAAATAAATAAAAGGAGTCTACAACGACAAAACTGAATAACGTAATTGGTATTTCTGAATAAAATGTTGGAAAGCAGATTCTAAAACTTGAGAAAAATATATCAGTGTAATATCCTTTATTAAAAAATACACAAAAAATAGATGATTTAAAAGTTTGAAAACATGAACTGGTTTGGATAAGTTTAACATTAAACTTCGAATTCTGTTTGCTAACAATAATTCGAAGCAAGATGTTTTTCCCCTATGTTTTTAAGAAAAGTATGTAGTACGAAAATAAGTTTTATTGCTTATTTTGAAATAGATAAATTCATGATTTTAATTTATAAATATGTTTTTATAATTTTACTATACGTTTTTCGTATAGATTTTTTAATGTTTTATGTAGATTTGTAGGAAATAAGCCCAGACCCAAAGAAATATTTCAATATTTATTATTTTCTCTTTGAAGAAATTTGTTTTTCTTTCAATGCAATTTGGTTGTTTATTAACATTTTATTGGCCAAGAAAATCTAAATGATGATTGAAGAGATCATTTCAGAGAACTTTTTTTTTATTTTTAAGAATTTTTTCATTAGAAAGACGAATTTTATACGAAATTAGTATTTCTGAAAAATAGATATTCTTTTACAAGGAAATTCTCTTTTATTTAAAAAAGTAAAACTTCACAATTTCTAATAATTCAAATATTTGTAAGAACTAATTTAGCTTCTGTATGAAGAAATAATTTCTTCTTGTTCAAATTTAAAAAAAATGTTATTAATATTTCTTATTTATGATATTTTAGAGAAAATCTCTCTTCAGTTTCTAAAAATAGTAATAAATAATAAACAGTAGAATATAAATAGTAGAAAATAATAAATAGTAGAAGAGAAATTTTTGCTGTACATTCAGTAATTTTAAATTAATTTTTTATTTTTAGAAATACAAAAATTTCAATTCCAATTATTTTCTTCAAGAGAGCTTCACATACGAATTTAAGCAATATTTCTATGCAATAAGAATTACTTTTTAAAAAATGTGTCTTTCTTTTATAAAGATAATATTTTATTATAAATTATTCATTTATCCAGAATATTTTGTGCAAACTGAAAAGGCTTATGGTTCGGTAATCTTGATTCATTCGAGACAGTTTTAAATTAGTTCATAAAGGAATAATAAAGAAATTATTTTAACAAAATCTTAAGAAACTACCAATTAGAATTTTAAATTTTACAGTAATAATACGCCTTTAGGAACTAGAATAGGAGAAAAGTTCAAACGTAAATAAAATTACTAAAAAAAAGCATAAGTATCTTTGATTAGTTTGAAAATTTTTTTTAACTTTTCAGTGTAAATTTAGTCATCACAAAATATAATATTGTAAATTTCAAATTATTCAAAAGTCTTCAGTTAAATTTTAAAAGAAGTAGGTAATTATTTTTATTACAGGCAATAACGATATGTGGATTTTAAATAATTTTTTGTAACCGTTCCGCTTAACCTTTTTCCTATGCTCATGGGAAGAAATTGGTTTATTATCAATTAAAAATTGCAGAAACTATAATAAATAATGAAAATAAAATAAACTGCAGAAACAATAATTTCTTATAATTCCTTGATTACCTTTTTGAAAAAATCAATCCACAATCAACCTATTAGGCACTGTTCAAAATAACCTTTACTGTGATGAAAGGAAATTTCCTTAACAGAAGAAAAAATCCACTTTAAATATTTATCACCAAACTGTTCATGAACGCATAAGAATTTTCCTGGCCCAAACAGAATAAACGAAAAAGTTTGAAAGCTTTCTCATTTTCCATTTAATCCTTCTAATTTTTCTTTCAATCATGCTCTAAGCAGACATTTTGTTAACTTTGACTTCGATATCGTTCGTCACTAATTTGCTTCGTTCCTTTTATATAAATTAAATATTTATTTAGCACATGATGCTCACAGGTATCTTTTTTTCTTTGTACTCTAGAATTAGAAAACTATTCTAGTTGGATTGAATTTTTTATATAGGCACTATCGAAAAGGTCTTCTTTGAGTTTTCTTCCACCTTCTTTTAAAAAGGATAGAAGTGCCTTATTCTGTTAACCCAATTTAGAACTTTGTGAGTTTTCTAATTATTGTTCTTTTTTTGTACTGGAATAAACAGAATTAGTGAGTTTCCCTGATTATTGTTTTTACGTTTGCAGAAACAAGATGCATACCATGATTAGTAAGTAATGCTATTTTTTGAGTTTTATAATATTTTTTTTTACATCCAGAAAACAAGATACGTATCATGAATAGATACAAATGGTACACCAAAGAGATATATACATTCAGTTGGCTGAGGATCAGTATTGAAAAACCATTTGTAATATAAACAAAATAAAATTTTCATGTCTGTCTATATTCTGCACACAAAGTGTAGCTTCTTTATAGACTGATTTTTAATACGATAAAAAATTAATCCAACTCATAAGGGTTTTAACTAAAATCCAAAATTAAATATTGCGAAAATCGAAACTAACAGAATTTTTTTGTACAAAAATAAAAACTGAATATTTCATTTCAAATATCCACGAAGAAAAAAAAGAAAAACTATAGTAATTAAATAATCCAAAATATTGTGTTATATCCAATAATTACATTTTGTGATATGCTTTAAGAATAAAATTCAAAATATTTACATCTGGTTTCTGAGGTATAATTATTACAATAAAGATACATTATTTATCATTGAATATTATTTAAAAAAATAACACAAGTCAAAATTTTTAATGTTTTAACCCTTTTTTGACCAATTTATTTTGCCATCAATTTTTCAACTTCCTTTTTGAACCAGTAGTTAAGTTTTCTTATAGAATAATCCCAGAGAACCCAAGAGAAAAATTTTAATCAATGGGAATATATTAATTAACTTAATAATTAATTAAATATTTTTCATTCCTACCTTTATCTTATATTAACTTCTTGCTATTTGGATTATATACTCCGTGTTCTTTAGTATACCATCGGCAAAAATAGTCATATTATGAAGGTATAATCCAGATTTAAATGATACTTTTAAGTACCGATAAAATAATAAATATTTAAAATATATTTATATTTACTGAAATTATCAGTAATATACTTAAATGATTACTACAAATAAATCTGTACCATTATATGTACGACTTAATTGAGTAGCTCATTACCCTTTAAACTATAGCATGTAAATTTCATTTATTTCATTATAGTACCTAAATTTCAATTTGAAGCGGTACCTTAAATGATTCAATGAAGAGGTTATATCGATACTATGTTTCTCATTCTAAAGATTTCTATTTAATGAGAATTAAGTTTTCTTACGCAAACAAGGGCTAAAATTTTCTAATGAAGTGAAATCTTTTAAGTGGACTTGTTGAGCTCTTTTTCCTTGCAATTAATTCCATTTCTTCCAGAATAACTTTGCCGTGGTTCTAAAACAATTATATAAATAAGAATTATTAAATATTTTAAATAGTTAGAAAAGAATAATTAAATAAGTGAGAGGAAATTACTTTATAATAAATTCTGATCTATTTTAATGAAATTCCTTCAATTAAGAGGATTTTCTTACTGAATTTAATTTTCAAATACTGAAGAATTTTGACTACACGGGTATATGAGTATTTTTAAATTTTTAAACATTTTTTTTCTCTTCTATAAAATTAGAATATACCTTCAGGAATATGCCATACTACTGACTCAACTAAGAGTCATCTTAACATTTGAAGTGTTTGCGGATTACACGAAATTGTTATCATCCATTAATAGTATATTTTAATTATTTAATTTTAATCCATAAGCATGTATCTTGTACAGTCCTGAGCGGTGAGATCCTAATATCTTTCTGAGAAATCCCTATTAAGTTCGTGATCCATAATTTAGGAAACAATAATTTAAATAAATGGGTTTAAAAATTGCTTTGCAAAATTCTAAAATTAATAATAAAATTTCTTAAAAATACTTTCTTATACTATGTCTGCTTAGGACTTAAATTTGAAACAATGGAAAATTCGAATGGAAGCATTATCTTAAAAACCTCAAGAATCCTTAATTAGGGAAGCCTATCCCTATTTGAGGCAAGAGGAACAAAACCCTCTAATAAACCTTCATTGAATCGCATAAAAACCGAGCTCACCACCAACCATCGGACTATTCCTCCTCCGTATTCTATTGCACTGGGTGCTCATAGAGTGCGGCTTGATTGAAGCTATTGTCCCGTAGTCTCCCTGGATATTGTAGGAGAACAAGGAGAACTCTGCACAAACTAACCCCTTTTGTCTTGCCTACCTTCTAATGATGGGCATTGTCCCCTCATTCGTATCAACTCCAGGGAGACCTCTATAAAAGCTCACAAGCTTCAGATAGTTCCAATAATAACTAATTTGACTAGCGCTCCGGAGATGTAGATTCAACGTTATGTATAATACACATGGTTAATATTCTTCTTTTCTCCATTCAAATCTGTACAGAACAGTAAAGGCAGGGTCTCTTTTTTTTCTGCTTTAGGAATCTATTCTTCCGTAGGTACAATTCATTTTCTAAGCATTATTTGGGAAAGTCCCAGGTGGTAGTTTGAATGAGGAAAAATTTCGGTAGTTTCTTGTAGGGTACAAAGAAGCGATTGTTTACGAATAGAACATTTAAAAATTTAATTTTTCGCAAGTCTTTAGGAATAATGGATAAAAAGGATGACATTAAAAATGGATTATTGAAGTAGAAAAATTGGCGAGAGAAGTAGATTTAAAAAGGATTTTCAGGCATTTCTATGCATCAAGACAATAGTAAATTAAAGTGTTTTAACTTTTTTATTTATATCAAACAAATTACATTTTTTTTTCTTTTATCATTCGAGAATGAACATAGTTATTATTCTGTTACTCCACATATTTTTCTCATTTCTTCAAGTATTCTTATCAAATTGATATGTTATTAATTGTCCAAATAAGTTTTTTAAGATTGCGTTATAAATCATATCAAAGAAAAAGAAAAAGTGAAATTAATTCTTAAAGCTTAATTTATTCTTATTATATGATGTTATAATTTGTCCAAATAAGTTTTTAAGATTGCGTTATAAATAATATCTAAGAAAAAGAAAAAGAAAAATTAATTCTTAAAGATTAAAAAAATTTCATTATTTATTTTTATGTGGGATTTTGTGTTAATCCTTTATCCTCAGCTAAGCTTTGAAATGTTATATTGATAAGACAGTTGGATAATTATTTATTTTCGTAAATTTTTTACCATATTTTGAAGATTTTTCAAAATATTTATCTATACATTATGGGGTGTTTTCTAACCGATTTGCTACAATGTAGAAGTTCCAAATGGTCGGAGGAAAAACACCAATAGAATTTTATTTTCATTGTAACGAATATTTAACGTTTTTTGATATTTAAAAACAAAGAACAGGCAAAATATTATACTTATCAAGAAACAGAAAATAAGTAATCTATGAAATATCCTTGTGTGTTAAAGCCTTTAAAAATATTAACATGATAAAATAAAACTGTAAAAAAACTTTTAAATTCATTAAGATTTCAGCAGCTGGTTTTCTGGCACAGAGGTAGAACGTCTTCCTCGTGTTCTGGGAGTCCCGAGTTCAAGTCCCGGTCCGGGAATTGTTGTTTTCCTGTGTGCTATCTGTGAGATTTGTGACTGTGCCCCCGTAGAAAGGGGCTGTGCAAGTGACTGTGATGAATGTGTAGTCTTACTCTTGGCCCTAGTTGGCGCTACTTGAACAGGAGACGCATATATTCGACTTAAAACTCTGCTGATGTATCAGCTAGGCTTGTCAGTGGCAAGTGTCATAAGTAACAACAACATATTTCAGAAAGATTAAATATATATATATATTAGTTGAAATATATGACGTCAACGTTCGAAACGATATTAAATTTTTAAAAATTGAATATCACTCTTTTAAAAGCATTCAGTGCCAAATCAAAAAAAAAAGAAGAACAAATTGGTTTAATAAGATTTGAGTTTAAAAAAGCAATGTGTAGTTTATATCAATATTAATTAATTTTGGATAAAAAAGAACTCTTTTTTTTGTAAAAAAAATCTCAGAATTTTTAAGAGATCTCTTTTAAAAATATTAAAGAACAAATTTGTTTAAAATGATCTCAAATAAAAACGGCAAAGTGTGGTTTATAGTATTTTTGATTGAGTTTCAGATTTAAGAGAAAGAAAGCTTTGAAAACTGTTCCCTCAATGTTTTTTTTAATTACTGATTCTCTTTTATTATAACTTTATTGGTCTAAATTAAAATTTTACAGTAAAATATTATAAACAAATAAAAAGAAACAAGTTTAAAATGTATATTGATTCGCCTTATTTTCATATCAGAGTCCATAGAACTTAAATACCATAACTACTCTATCTTGAATCCTACTTAACCTTATACATTCCAAATTAGAAATTGTCAATAGTTATGTTCCAGGTTGTTCTTAGTCAGTTCATATTCTTTTGTTTTATGAGGATTTGAAACGCTGTTCTTGAATTTATTTTTCATCCAAATCGGGATGAGTGTATTTCATAGATACCTTCTGGTGTTAAAAGTAGTTTTTCCAGATTCGATTTTCTCATTCATAACATTAACAAGGGATTTTGATAAGTCTCCTTATTGCTCTTATAGTCTGCAGATATCTTCGAATTACCTCAAAATAAGGTTATAGTAATTTTGTTTATTGAGAAGTCACTCATTATTTTCATATATCTTTTTTAGATGGAAACATTGAGTGACTCGTGTAATGATTTTGTATAATTTATTTGCATTAACTTTCCTCTTGGAAATAACGCGAGTGTTATTTTGAGATGGACCTTGTAATTTTGACTGGAACTGTTTGAGGCACATATTTAGAAATCAAACATTTATTTTCCTGTTTTTTCCTCCTTAAAATAACCATTTTTAACTTCGCAGTATAAACACCCAACTTTCTATATATGAGGAATCAATGATTCAATATGATCCCTTTGTTTACTTCTAGAGTAAAAAAATAAAGTTTCATTAAAATGTTGGTTTTTCTCTGATTTTAAATCATAAAATAACTTTAAATATAACAAAAAGCTTCTCAATCGTTCGAATATTTTTTATATTGTTAAACTAATATACTGATATAAATAGATAACATATAGTGTACAAATTGAAGGTACTCCTAAAGCTTTTACACGAGGGATATAATCCAACGAAATTTTTATTTATAATAACTAACTTGTTTTTACACATAAAAATTTAATTCAGCTTTTATTCGTCTGTACACTTGTTGAAGTAAGCACTTGGTGTGCAATTATAGTTACAGTTGAAAGTATTTTCGTCTAATATTAATTACCATATCATTTGCGATAACAAAATGGTGCAAAATGAATAACTAAATGATTTATTTAATTTTAAAACTTTGTTTTTTTTTTCATTAAAAATATAACTCACTTTTTTATTCTATTTGTTATTAATATTCGAAATAAAAAATGATTCATTAAAGAACAAAAACATGGCTTAGTTTTCATTCAGGATATGAATTTAAATGAGTGTCATTATACAAAAAATGCAAACCCCTTTTGATCCATAAAATCTTCCAACTAGCTATTTGAGTTGAAGTGTAAATTAAAGGATTATTCCAAATGGTTGAAATTATTTTAAATTTCTTCCATTTTTGAAGAATTTGTAGAATAGTTTTTAAAGATCACATGTTAAGGTAACTCATTTAATTTAATTGAAAACTATAAATTTTTTAACTTAACTTTATCCCAATCTGAACGGTGTTTATGAAAAAATTCCTTCAAAAATAATTTTGTCTGTGTAAGTAAAAATGTTCAACGTTTTCCTCAAAATAACATTAATTATATGAAGTATATAAGATCTGCAATGATACATATATATCATATTATGCATGAAAAATCTATTTCAAAGCAATGATGTAATTAAAAAGAACTATGGGATATGAGAACAAGCGTAATCAGGCATCATATCATAATCTATTTCAGTAACAATTGTGTAGTTAAAAAAGAAACATGGCATATGACAACAAGTGCAATGAGCCATCATATCTTAATCTATTTCAATAATAATTATGTAGTTAAAAAGAACTATGGCATATGACAACAAGCGGAATGAGCCCTCATATAATAATCTATTTCAATAGCAATCATGTAAAAAAATACAGCATATGACAACAAGCGGAATGAGCCATCATATCATTTGAAAAAAAATAATTAGAAATCAATTATTCGTAATGAAATCACCAAAGAAACACTAACAAAATTGCCATTCAAAAAGAGTCCTTCATAATATTAACGTGAAGATCAATCCAGGAACAAAATAAGTCAATATTTGACGTATTTAGTGGGATACTTCCAGAGAACAGCCTTGTTATCTATGTACCATTTCCCTGCAAGCCGTAATTATTCTATTTTGTTTTTTCTTTATCCTACCAATTGAGCCTCTCCATTTGATTTGGTTGGGCGTTTACATAGATACGCGAATGAAATCCCTCGTTAACTGAAATCGGCTTGTGTTTGTATCAGACTGACTTTCTTTTCTCTGTCTTCCGCTCAGTATTCCTAATTAAGCTGAAGTAAGTAAGGCTCCGATGCTAAGGTCAATGTTGACGCCGACTTTTCGTCTCATTAGCGGAACTCAGAGAAACTTCCACTGAGCTAAAGACTTAACAATGGACTATTTCCACCATGATGCGAAAGTACACTGTGTAGAGAAGTATGTTTTATCACGATTATTTAGGGCTATTTAGAATATAAAAGCATTCTTTTGTTTTCATGCGTAATAAATGAAATTCAGCATTCGAATTTATTTGTCCGAAAAACTTTGAAAACCAATAATTCGCAATCGAATAAAATGTGAATAAAAAAACAATTTGAAACAGAAGAAAGTCGAAAAACTTTCATTACGTAATTAATATTATTTCGTAATAATTAGTAAAATTCTATTAAGAAAGTCACCAAATATTTCTGCTTTTGGTGGAATAGTTTGTTATATAGGAAGGGAGACTGAACGGAGTAATGAATTATATATGCTCAATGTATCGTTTCCTATATAGCAACTTAGATCTCAGGAGAATAACCCAATATTTCTCAGGTTAAGCAACTTTTCTGATGTATAAAGAAAAATGAATTTCCTTTATTTCCTAGAAAATTGTGATTCCTCGTTTGACAACGCAGTTTTTGAAGGGATGAAGTCATATTGGAAATTTCAAATCCGAACCTTAACTTTGCTGAGAAGTCCATTACTTTCAGAACCTTTCAGTGATTTTAACTGTAAACCTTGATACCAATTAATTTTGATTTTTTTAGCAAAATTAGCCTCCTTTGGGGCAATGCTTTTTGTCCAAACAGAAATAATCTCTCTTCATTAGAACCTCATTTCTCAAAAATTCCCTCAGATAATGGTAATATTTAGAGCATCTTTGCCCATTAAAAATTTTAATTTAGGTTTGTTCCAGCTAGTTTCGAATTTTCCCAGCTAATTCAAGTCTTAAAAATAAGATAAATTTAAAATTATATATTTGATAATGAAATTCGTTTTGGTTTGTGGCAGCTAATTAAAAAAACTATTTTTTGCATTAACCTTTTTTTAAAAAAACTTTCACCTAAAATTAAAATATTTGCTCTCTTCTCAACGTCTCTAACAAAAATTCAGCCAAGAAAGAAATTTTTTAAAGCGTCCCCTTGTATTCTCAGAAGAATATCCGATACAACCATCTCTAAAGACTCAAATCAAACTACTTTGAGCCTGTAAAACCGTATCATAGCAAACTACTAAAAGGAGAAACAGAAGGGATAAATCATCTTGCTAAAAACATCTATTTTTATTATAAAATAATGAAATTTTCAATTTGATTTGATCATTTACATAAAATTTGGGCTGAGCCTTTGGTTAAATAACATGTGTTATGAACAAGATAACAAACACAACTAAAGACAAATACACTTTCATTACCCATCCCAATCTAATACAGTCATATCTCTGATATAATCATTTCATAGAACAAGAGCCTCAATGTTTGGATCAAATCCGATGACTACGGCAAACATTACGATAGACATTTGTGCAACTTTGATGGGAACCTGAATACAAAGAGAAATTCCAAATTATTTTAGAAAAAAACCTTTTATACTAGATGATCGGTAATCCATTTAAATTCTAGGTGGCATCTCTTATAGCCAGAGAGAAAACAGTAGAGTGATTATGCTAAATTTATAAAGACACAATACTTTGTCCTTATTGGCAAAATAAAAAAGTTACAAAAGAGAACTGAAAGAATAAAGAAGATCGGCTAACGAAAAAGACGGTTATGTAATAAAAAAAGGGATAAATCATAGGTATCTATAAAATTAGCGAAAACTACATAGTATCTATAAAATTAGCGAAAATATTGCTATAAAAATTAACTTCATGACCTGAAAAAGGGTGCTCCTTAATATTGAAAAATAATTTCTCAGATTCCCTGCTCTCTTCCTCAAATGCAATTTTTCAGAATTTCGCAATAATTTTTGTTTACATTTTTAGTTGATTAAATTTCATTTCGTCGTTGCTTGATTCGAAAGAATCGCAGTTAATACCGGGAAATATATTCTTCAATTTTAAATTATTCCTTTTTCAAGTCATGGAACGAGCCAGTTTTACAAATAGCTCCATGAAACTTTCACCTTTGTTCTTATTATGATAAAGCATACATTTTTTTATTCGGCTTTTTAGCTTATTCTCTTTATTTTTTGACACATTTTCATTTATCATGATGATGATGATCTCTTGTCCGCTTTACAATGGAAAGAAAGGATGCAGTAGCTTCTGATGGTATGTATCCCTGAGCACCCGAGGGTAGAATGACTTCTAGCTCATATTAGGATGACACACACACATTCGCTTTCACAACCCCTTTTTTACAGAGGGCACATTCACACAACTCACAGATAGTACACAGAACAACTCTGTCATAACCGGAATCGAACCCGGGACGCCCAGATCACGAGGAAAACGCGCTGCCTCTGTGCCAGGACGCCGGTACATATTTTTATTATTTTCCCACTTCGCCGCTAAGAGCGTTGTAACCTGTTTTGATAAATATCGCCGAGTTCCATTACAACAGATACACATTACTTCTTGATTAAGCGAGGAGCCGCTTTAAATTTAAAGAGCGTTAAAGGGCTTTAGTTATCCTTGTGCTTATGCCACAAAGATTATATCCTTAATTATGGTCAGTCATTGACAAAAGGTAAGGATCTATCTATTTTTCATTTGCAGATGTACATATTTTTCTTCATATTTTTTATCTGTAAATTCACCTATAATTTAAGCTCTTATATAGAAATAATCGACAGCAAAAGACAAACTTCAGTATAGAAAGCATCATTCATCAACAATCCCCTTTCACCCCCAGCCGAATATTCGATACAACCACCTCGAAGGATACGAATTCCAATATTTTGCCCCAACCCGACAACAAACTGCGGCGATTTTCCAAAGAAGGCGCAGAGAGGGAAAAAACTCATTTCTATCAAGAATACGCGATTCACCAGGGCTCAATACATTTATTCGCGAACCCTTCTGTCTCCTTATGGCCAGGATATTCCTGCAGGCAACAAGAGAAGAGTGAGGTGGTTCGTAGACACGGTTTGACAGCTACACCGATTTCGTCAGGATTACCAGGAGAAAGATCAGGAATGCCTCCTTTCCCCCTTCTCCTTTCCTGGATAACCCGGGAGAAAAGGCTTATCCTCAGTGTCTTTTGCCTCCTCTCCAAAATCATCGTTTTGAAAAACAGCCCCACACAGCCACGGCAGATTTATGCTCCTCGCATTTGGATGGCGATACAGTCCAAAGGATTCTGATCACTTGAATATATATTTTTTCCATTTTTCCCCCCGCACTCCAAATAGGCTGTTGTCAAAAACGCGCGTTGAAAATACGTTCTCGCATTATTTGGTGGATGTATTTAAGTAGGATCAGGTTGTGTGTCTGTAAAGACGCAGGGATGCAGGTCCCACAACATCGTGTGACATGATAAAAAAGTGCTTGGACAGGAAGAAAAAAAATTGAATCGAAGTATTCATATCCAAGGGAAAAAAGTACCCGATGGTTTTCTGTTTAGGGTTTTTTTTTGTCAGTGTGAGGTTGTTTCGTTTTTGGTGAGTCGAAAAGTCGAAATCCTTGAATTTATCTGTGTGTGCTCGAGCGTATTACAAATATAGGGAATGAAAAAGGAAGCCGTTTTCAAGAAACGTAACTTATGACTGTGATATGCAGTGTGATATAGAAACAAACAAAGAAAAAAATAAAATATTCAGGCTTTTGAATTTTCTTATACAATCAAATCTAAAATCTGCAATGCTTACATTATACCGACATTTGTACATATACCTATATAGACATTTTGTAAACATATGCTTTGTAAACTGCAATATGTTCTAAACAAACTCGTTTTAATTTGTATCCTAAAACAAGTTTAGTATATGGGCTAAGATTTCTTTTCAATCATATTAAGTAACTAAAATAAGCTTCTTATCTACGATGCTTCTTAAATTATGTATTCAATTTTTTTTTGCCAATTCTTGAAAGTATTTTTTATGTGTTTTTCTTTTCAGAAGTTGAAAATAATCAATTTTTAAGCAATGATTTTTTTTGTTATAAATATTAACAGAAAGGCATACACAATTTTTTATTCTCCGATTTATTTTATTATCTGTTATTTAATTTTAATGTATTTGAGCTGGAAATGCAGAAAAATTTATTATTTTTTCTTGATATGCATTTAGTGAATATTTTTTGAAGATAATAACAACACTTATATTACAAATAAACCTTTATGATTTTAAAGTAAAAAATAATTTTTCTTTCGCATTTAAAATATATAATAAGCGGTTTCGCTATTAGTAAGCAATTGATCAGTTTTTGTAATTTTAAAGGATATATGATTTTTTAAATAATTTTATTGAAGCATCTTATTGATATATCAATTCATCACTTAAAAGATGCTCAATTTTTGTTGACGTGTGTTATGATGTTGTATTTATGTTTCAGACAGATGATAAAACTTTGAATCAATTAGAAAATGCGTTAAAAAATTCTAGCTAATGAGCAAAATTATATTCTGAAATACTTGAGACAGCATCACTTATAAAAATTACATAATTTGATATTAGTTCCAAGGAAACATTATTTTTTATTGTTATTTTTAAATTGATGCGTAATTTATTAAGCATGGTAATAACTATTGCTCTTAAGATTATTAAATTTTTTAAAAAAATTATCGGTAGATACTACACAGCGAAAAAAATCAACGAAATAATAGGACTGATTGATTCGTTTGTCTATGAAATGTTCGTTATTTACATATTAATTAAGATTAAGAATTTGCAGGAACATAAATGTGAATGAGAAAGTTGGGTTATCGACATCATCTACACGTCAGGCATTAGTGAAATCAGATCTCAAATCTTCTTTACTTTTAATTTAAAACAAAAACACTCATATAAATCGAGGTGGCTGGATATAAACATCATTCTTATGCAGTAATCAATATCACAATAGATATGCATTAATTAATTAATTCTTTTTTAGTTCTTTACGTCTCCTTATACAAAAAATATATATATGTATAAATATTGATTTAGAAAGTCGCTTTCTCCCAGTATTCTAAAACCCCGTTCTGTAAAGAATATTTTATACTTTCCAGTTGTTACGAATCCATAATATTGCTTTCTTACAATGATGTTACCACCTATAAAAAGAGAGATTTACAGAAATTCTTAATTGATACTCTTGGCACCCAAAATAAATATCCTTGAAAATACAAAAATCATAGTGATATATCCATTAAGAACGAGATCTGCAGAACCTTCTAGAAAATTCATGGATACTGCCTAAACAAAGGTTAAAAAAACGTGAATTATTTTTGGAAAATAGATTGCAAACTGAGTTCTCTAGTTATACTCTAGGTACTAAATGATGTTTTATAACGATTTGCTGTTTCACGTGTTGTTGATTTCTGCAATTGCTCTCTTAGTTGTTGATTAGTAAGTGCTTCCTCATTGTCTTGCTACCTTATTTTTGTGTTTTCATGTGGAATAAGGCATCTGTATCCGTTATCGAGCTTATTGATATCTTGCACTGTACACTCAAAAGGTATCTGTAACAGTATCTATTTTGTTATCCATACATTATTATAAAAAGATTTTTTTGGTAGAAAGGTGATAATACAAATAGCACTTAAATGGACTCAGTACCCAAAATTTTCGAAAAAAGTCTCGAATTTTTTTATCTAATTATTCTTTATGCTGCTTCTCATCATGTCAGAATTTCAAAGAATCCACTTCATTAATTCCGAAATTTTATATATATATATATATATATATATATATATATATATATATATATATACCCTTGAATTAGGATTTGTCAAAGAATTTTCTCCAGTCATCTAATTACAAGTTTGGAATAGTATTGTATGTTATATAGAACTTTTATGAAATTTATGAAAAGGATGGGCCAATGATTATTTAATATTAATACAGCGAAGTGATATTTGCAGTACATTCTAGTGACTATTGAGTTAATTTGAATTCAAAGATTCTGCTTCAAAAAGAACTTCTTTAAGCTTCCAAGTGTTAAAATATCGTTCAAATATCATTTACAAGACTTTCTTTGCAATGAAATAGAAATTACAGTTCTCTTTTCTGATGTGAAAATCAGTTATTTCTAACGAACACTGTAGAAAGATATGGTTACAAGAGACAAGAAATTAAGGATCACAATTCACTCTGTTTACAAGATCTCAAAAATTTGATTCCGTTCAGAAAGGGTTGAATGATCAAACAAACAAAGACTGAATTATCGATTAGTGTGTGATGTTCTATGCTATTTTTCGGTCACAGCAAGCCAGGCTTATCAACCAAAATTTTCTATTAATTTTCTGTCTTTTTTAGTACTATTATTCTAGCAGGTATCTCTTTTCCCAGCTGATTATTGCTATCAGAAACTTCTTATTTGTACTTTAATTTTGAAACCCAATATATGAAAGAGGCATTTTGAGACTTAAAAGAACTTTCGTCATAATAAAAGGAAATCAAATTAAAGTTTTAAATCTGATAATTAAGATATGATGGAATCAAATAATAATAATAATAATTTAGTATCTGAATGCATGTATATAAATTTATAAAAATTTCAGCTTTAGAAATTTATTTCTTTTCTATTTTGATTAAAGAAGTTAGAAAAAGCAAAAATTCTAACTCTCGTACTCTATAAATATTCATATATTTAAAATATAACAATAAAAATATAATTTAAAGTTGATGAAGAAATAATTTTATTTATCTTTCCTCCAAGTAAGCATATTCTGCATATTCCCTTAACAAAGAATTATAGTTTACAAATTATACTTACGTTCATAAAATTTCATAGAAATAAAACCCATTATTGCCATATTTTCCCTCTCACGTTTATATATTCTTAATACCTTTTATGTTTGCGTTCTCTTACTAAGTATTTTTTGAAGAACTGCTGTTTGATAATATAACTTTTGGTGAATCAACACAGGCAATTTTCAGCGAACAGTCATTTTCAGTAATATGATCCGATGAGACAGAATTCAATTCGACATTTATTCGTCTTGCTTTTTCGAAGTATTACTTTCACACGAACATCTGCTGAATTTGTATTGGAAAATACATTAGGCAAATTCGGTGCTTTTTTTTCAAAGAAGGCTCTTTGGCAAACTTCGAGTTTCTCTCCTTCGGGTTCAATTTTTCACCACGTTGCGATTGGTAAAACCTGTGTGAGAGTATCTGTGGTTGAAAAACGGGAGAAAATCGTGTTACTATGTACCTTTCTGAATTGCTTTCTTGCATTTAATGGAAGCATTTTGCTATATATATTTTTGTATGGGGGAGTGAGAAAAGTCATTAATAATATAACCATTTTTCTAACTTTACTCACGTACTGTTGCACTTAAACTCGGCTTTCATTTTCTGAAAAGTCTGATCTCAAAGGACTGTTTTCGACTGAAATACTTTTTTTCCTGTAAATTTTAGAAATCAAAATATTTTTCTCACCTAACCTGATTTTTTCTCTTTCTTTAATATTTTTTTGTGATATCAAACTGTACAGCTCTGCATATGTGTCTCAGTAAGAACTGTATCGGTGACCTGGAAAGTGGAAATTACAATTTAATAACCATATCTAGAGAAGTAATGATACTGATATATTAATCAGTCACCTTAAGAATAACCAGTTTACATCATGTTAAAATACCTTCAAGATGAAACCAACACTCATTGTTAGGCCCAATTTTTCTCCTTTTTATTATTTGAAAAAAATATTAAAAGTATGTTTTTATTATTTTACTCAAGTATAGAATATTCTGATAAAAAAACGAAGGTCGAGGTGGAAAACGTAAATTCATCCAGCACTATATAATTACTCTTAGCAAATTTGAATATTCATCATATACATAAAAAGTTTATTTATATACATCATATACATAAAAACTTCACTGTAGCCTGAATTTTTTAAGGTATTATTATAAGCATTTTATTCTTTGATGATTTTCATTTTAATCCCCAGAATTTTAGGAAAAAAGATTTTTTTTTCGTTTTAGTACATCGACACACTTAAAAAATATATTTGTCTTAATTTCTGATTTTTAATCTTTACGAAATTTTAAAGTGCATTGTAAAAATTATATAGCATTAAATATTAAAAATTATAAGCTTTATCAGCAACTTATTTTTCCCCCAAATCACTACCAGACACGCCACTCATATGGAATCAAATTTTAATTAAAATTAATCTATCAATTGATGAGTTTTCAAAGAAATAAAACATTGTATTTTCATTGAGAACACACATCGGCACAGAAAATAAACAAAAGCGTAAAAATACAATTTAAATATAATTAATTTTTTAAAAAATATTTTCAGTTCTTCCAATTATATATATATATATATATATATATATATATATATATATATATATATATATATATATATATATATATATAATTTTTACAGTTCAATGAATGGTTGCTCAGATACAGGAATCAAATTTGTCATGATTGAACAAACGTAAACTTGGATAGAATATTGAACCTGTATATATATTCTTATTTTATATTCTCGTTGCATTATAAATAATTCTCTCCTAATTGTGCATAATTTTTTCTCATTTTATATGTTGTTTTTGGTAATATAATTCCTTTGTGTTTTTCTTAGAATCCGAAATTTCAAATATATATGCGTAACCACTCTTCTATTATCCGTTGCTACAGAATTTTAAACTTTTTGAGCATTCGTTCATTTTTATTTTCTTCTCTTTTTTTAAGAAACTCTGGTACATTGAACTGATGATGTTTACACCGTATTAACCGATGCATATATAAATGTTGTTCCTTTTAGGTAATTAATTATATCTTTAACTTTTATTTAAATATTTTTCTTTTTCTTACTTTGGTTATATTACCATTTTCCATTTTTTTAGAAAATAGATTGAACCAGAGTACAATAAGCATTTTTATTTCATTCATTCAAAGCAGATAAGCATTTGTATTTCATTCATGTAAATGTATATGATTTCTCTACTTCTAAATTTTGTTCACAAAACTTTGAATATAAGTTCTTAACTGCAAGCTCAATGATCGCTCTTTTCTATACACAAAATGGCAGATTATCAAAAGAAAAACAATGATATAATGTTAGTTCAGTAATATTTTTTCTGTTGACATTTTTCAGAACTCGTATATGGAAGAAATGATTCCAACCTACTATATTGTTACAGATAAATTTGCGTAGTGAATGTACGGTGAAAAGTCTAAGAAGCTCAATAAAGGCTAATGGTGTTTTATTATAGACGAAATAAAGGTAAAAATCATAAATAGAGAGAAAAAAAGAGTACTTTCAGAAATTAACAACACATAAGCAATAAATCTTTATTAAACAGCCATAATATCTCTCTGAACTTTGAGAGAACTCATTGGAGATCGATACTCCAAAAACCAATTTCCCTCATCTAATTGCTTCTCACAGCTATAAAACTGAATTTCTACTCACTCTCCTTTCTACATCTCTATTTTTTCTAGTTTTTTTTCACAAGGCATCGAATGCTCTGGAACAAACGCTAGAACAAGAGTATTAAAAGAGATAACGCCAAAATCGTCAGATTAGTTGAGAAGTCTTTAAATAGTCACGAAGGTCGTGGAGCATCAACCCGCCTTCCATTAACATTCGTCGTAACAATTTTTTTAATTTCATATAAAATCTTAAACACTTCTCATTTTCTACCAAAAAATGAATAATAATAAAATAATAACCTTATACTTGCCCTTTCCTCTCACATCTATTTCAAGCTGATATAGAGCAACCTACGTTCTGAAAAAGGATGTGTGACATGATGTTTACACCGTAGTATATCTAAAAGAACATAAAATTTGTCAGAGTTGAACTATTATTTCATTTTTTCCCGATCTTACTGATCATCCTAAAAGGTTAATTTCCTTCCAACCATAGAAAAAATAATATTTTAGTGCAAGATGATGAAAACTGTAATGAGAAGTTTTAAATCAATATTAACTATTCAATTTTTATAAATAAAAAATAATAAACATCGTAATTATGAATTATTAATTTTACCATACGACATAGAAATATAAAGGAAAATTGTCCGCAGTATGTTAATTCTTGCTCTATTTTTTAACTTAAAACTGAATTCAGGATTTTTGAGTTAAAATCTTCCAAATAACGCATAAAAATCGTCTAATGAGAAATAAACTCCATTGTCTTAAAAATAAAATAAATAATATCGCTTTTCTGAAAAGTTTAAGATTTATTTTCTGAGCACTTAGTCTTAAACGTTTTGAAATTTAAAGATAGACTTTCGAATTATGCTACAATTTCCTAAAATATTAAATCCTTTCTATTTAAATTCCTTTAGATAGAAGATTATTCTAAAATTCTTCTTTTGATGTAAATTCTCAAAATGTATATTATTAAATAATTTCAAATTTTTTCAACGATAACTAGAAGTTATAATATAAACTGTGCGGGAAACATTTGATACCAGAACTAGTCATTAAAAAAGTTCTAAAAATACAAAAAAAAATGTTTTTAAGAAATATATTGTTAAAAAATATTGACTTTAGTCTCTTTTGCTTATTTTTTTACTGTCTTATTTGTAAGTGATAACTTTAAAAAATTAAGTTACTTTACACAAATAAAACAGTCTCGCCCTGATTTTAAGTAATTATAGAACAGAGAATCTATAAGTTTCTAAATGGGTGTGTCGTAGTTATTTTCATTTTTAATGTCAAAATTTTAGATTTACGAGCAATGCTGCAAATCTGAAAAATATAAGAAACAAAATTTACAAACAATTTTTTTCATTCAAACTATTTACATCATTTGTAAGCATAAAAATCATTAGACATTTAATTTTTTTGAAAGAAAAGTCATAACTTTAGAATTGTGCCAGTTACACGGATCGGGATTCTCCTTTATGTAAATGAAAGATACTTGTGTACTTCTCTGGTGGCCCGGTTTCGATCCGGGTGTCTCCGATTCGAGTTCCGGTTCGGGCCTGGTTGTTCTGTGTTCTATCTGCAAGAAGAGTGAATGCCCTCCCCCCGTTAAAAGGGGCTGATGGGACGAATGAGTAGCAAAAGTCGTACTCTAGACCCTAGTTGGCGCTGCTACAAAACAAGAGACGCTGATTAGGCTTAAATCACTGACTACCTCAGCAAGCTTGTCCATGGCAAGTACCATAAGCAACAACAACAACAAACTCATAAATAACAATTTTAAAGATACTTCGAGGGAAAAGGAAATCGCTGATTAGTTCATAAACAATGAATAAAGTTATGTGATTGCTACTTTTAATAATGTTGAAAGTTTAGTAAGATTGCAATTTACCACAATAGTATAATTTCTTTTCTTTGTTGCTTTTAAAATCAAAACAGTGTAAAAAAGTAAAAAAGCTGGTTTAATTAAGATATGGTAAATAAGACAGTTATAACATTTCCGAAAGCAGTTAAATAATAAAAATCATCGAGCTTCCCAGACTTATTCATTAAAGCAATGAAACACAATAAAAATTTTACAAAAAAAGGTTTAAATGACCTGACAGAACCATAAAGAAAGTTTTAACAACTTTTTACATATCTTTCTAAAAGAAGCTTTTGTGAAAAACAAATGTTTAGATGCATATCTTGCAGTAAAATAACCTTTTTTCACTTATTTAGAAATATCAGCTGAACCACTGAAGCTTAAAAACTACTTGGAAATTGAAAAAGAGCGACTTCGGATATCAAAACATCAATCGTCACCTATCTTTAAAATATCTAAAGAATCTTAAACAAATCTTACAAATCTTAAAGGTAAAAACAAAATTAGTTTAAAGTCAAGCGAAAAACTGCTTGATTTCCAAATATGGTTTGTAAACTCTAATGTAAGTAAAAAATTTTGTGTTCTCTTTTAAAATCCTTAAATGCGTTTTCTGCGAAATGACGTTTTTTTGTTTTGTTTTCTTTTACAGCAAACATCGTTTAAAAAAATAATTTTAAAGTATTGAAATAAGATTTATCTGAAATGTTTTATCCGTTTCTAGCTATGTTCTGAACTAAAACTAACATTTCTGTGCATACTTATTTATTTTAACAAACTTTTAGTATTTAAAAAAAAACTTATTTTTTAAAATAAATTTATAAGATTTTGCCCAAAGCTGGGAATATTTTCAATAAATCGCTTAAGTTAATACTGTTAAGAATTTTAGCCCCGTGCCGCGTAAAAATTATTTAAATATATTCTTTTGAATTATAGAAAATATGTCTTAAATTCAAATTTTCAATAGATTTTACTATTAATTGATTATAATATTAAGATCAATAAATCCTTGGTTGAAATTGCATTCTTAATTTTATATCTCATTATATTCAAACATACGTTTGTTTCATAAAAATTTTATGTATTGAAAAAATACTCTGACAGTAGTATGAAGAACGAGTAGCACCAACAAACAAGTTTGCTCAATAACTTGGAAATATGGAAAAACAGTAAGCTCCTGATAATTTTGCTTTGTTACACTTATTTACTGGATGATAAAATATGTTTCGTTTTGTTTTATAGAGATAGGTAAGGTTAAATTTTACTTACTTCATAAATATGCTTTATTATGCTGAGGTATAATATTCATTACATACTTATTTTTTAATTGTTTAATAAAATCGAATGACTTAACATCACAAACAGACGGCCTCCTGGTATAGGGGTGGTTCGGCTTCCCCGTCATGTAGGCCTTCCGGGTTCGAATCCCGGTTCATGCATGGTTGTTCTTCTGTGTTTTATCTGTAAGGTGTGTGAATGCCCTCCCTCCTGAAAAAGGGGTGGTGCAAACGAAAGTGATGATTGAGTGGCAGAAGTCGTACTCTTGACCCTAGTTGGCGTTACTACAAAACAAGAGAAGCTGTTTAGGCTTAAATCGCTGATTACTTCAGCGAACTTGCCTATGGAAAGAGGCATAAGAAACAACATCACAAACGATAAATAATTCGTAAAACTAACTAACTGCTAATATGTGCTCATTTTGGATGAACAAACAAACGTAAGAATCATGCAATGCTTATAGTGAAAATTAACCTTTTGAACAACGAATTTCTTTACAAGTAGTAATTCATATAATTTGGTGATGGTAACCGAATTTTATTCTAATTGCATTCGATAAACCTCTATTGTTTAAACTTGAGATATTTATTTACACCAATAATATTTTATATGAGATATCTAGTTGTAAACTTGACTTGATAAAAGGTTGCAATTTAATTAACTTGTCATTGACGAAAAGAAGTTAGTTGTAATATCCATGACAAAGAAAGTGCCAAATTCACCAGAATCTGTAAATAAGGTTTCTGGTTTCCCGTTAAAAAACAGAAAAAAGAGCTAGTTTGTATTCTAACAAAACTTTTTTGTGTTTGGTCGCTGAATTTTAAATATGTAATGGCGTAAACATAGCTTCCAGAGCTAATGATATCTTGCTAGTGTTTTAAAATTGTGAAATGAAACAGAAAAATGTTTTCTTATAAAGAAAAGGATAATATATAAATTCAAAAAAACTAAAAAAAACTCAATATAATTATTCATAAAAGAAATCATTTTCGTTCGTTCATTGTAAATGAAAATCTTCATAATAGTTAAAAAAATTCAGTGCTCATGAATTAAAAGTAATTCAGTATTTATGCATTGAAATTAATTCTGTGCTCATGCATTTATGTTAATTACTTATGTTAATTCTGTGCTCATGTTAAAAAATTTACAACCAAATTATGAACTTGTGATGTAACATTATCTCCAACACATTCAAACAATAAAAGTAATGAAAGTTGAAGCTAATGAAGATTTTATATTGGGCTTGAAGACGAGTTTTCATTGCATTAGAAGAGGTTTTCTTGAAATCAGACAACAAAATCTTCTCCTCAGAGAAGAAGAAAAAATAAAAATCATCAATTCATATTTCCTTTGTCCATCTCCTATTTCTTATTTTCATCTTTATCTCATTTGTTAAAATTTCTAAATTAAATAAAATTATTAATTTTTTTAAAAAAAATTCCTTTTTCTGAAATGAAATGGGAAAATGTTGCGAATTATTAAGCGAAGTTTAAATTTTTTACAACGTTTTTTTGTTTCCTAAAATCCTTTGGAGGATGTTTTTAATAACTTTCATGGTTTTGAAAATTTTCAGAGAAAATCCATATAGATAAACGCATCTGTAAATGAGAATTTTCTATTAATTAAAAATATAATTATGTATGTGTGTCTGTGTTAGCACACTATGTGCCAGACTGCTTGAATTAGAACAAATAAACTCGCAGTATAAAATTTGGACAGTGGAAATGTGAGCCTCGAGGCGATATTTTTTTTGAAGTTTTATTTAGAATGTTCATGAATCAAAAAGTTAATACATTTTTAGCATTTTACTTCTATGAAATCAACATTATAGCAAAAAGATGACTTTTAAATCATTTTTAAACTCAAATATTTACCTTTTCATAAAAACTAATTTTTTGCAAAATGATTTTTCATATTTTTAATATATGTAAAAAAAAATTTTATGATGAACTAAAACTCAAATCATTTTCAGTGTTGTTATTAATATTACTTCATTTTTCCAATAATTATAATCAATATAGAAGATGTGGCTTTCTTTTCAATGTTGAAAAGATTTCAATATAAGGCAGGCTTTGAATAAATTTTTGAAAGCTCGTCACACTTAAAACTAAGGCTAAAGTCAATCAATCATTTTTTCAAGCTACTCTTTCCGGAATTTGATTGGACGTATAAAAATAGATAGAGAAAGTAAGATAAATACCTATTAATATGAATAGAACGTATAAGGTTTCTAAAATAGTATCAGCTTCATATCTAATAAAATTTGAAAGCATTTTGTTGAGGAAATTATTATGGCCAAGTTACAGGAAATATTTTATTGAAATTTATAGCAACCATTGATGTTGATGAACTAATTGGTCTCCAAAGGCGGCTAGTAAATAAAACAGAAGGTAATGATTTCATTTTGTATTTACTATATGTTTCATTTGGTGAGTGAGAGGGAAATAAAGAGACATTATTTTTTATGTAACTCGATTTTTTCATGCCTTTAAAAAGGACATCATGTTAGCATTTTTTGATTTTTTGGATGTGTTAGTGTTTTGGAATATAATACATTTGTTTATTATTGATGAAAATGAGAGTGATTTCATGTGAATGTCCTCCTCCTCCCCTTATAAAGAATATGGGGGATTTTTTTCGAGATTCATGATAGTGATAATAATGCTATATAGTTTAAAGGTTACAAAGCAGAAAAAAATTAAAACAAAAAAATATCTACTTCATAGATTTTTAATTAAAATATGTTTTTAGAAGATGGTTTTTATTCAATTTAATTTCCTTGGTAATTCCAACTGAAGATACTGAAGGAATTTTCACTTGAAAAATAAAAGAATAAAACAATAGTGCTAACGGAATAGAAATTCTCATCAGCTGTAATTAGACTAAAAATAATTTATCACATATACATTAGAAACAAATTTTTATTCTATAAATATCTTATATGGGAACATCTTATATAAAACATAATCACTGAGCATCTGAGGTTACGTCATCTCCATGAAAGTCAAATAAGGAGAAACGATATTACTACCTGTCTTGAATATTTTATCCCAAAAGCGTAGGTGATAAATCGAATTTCGCAACGAAGGGTGCGATTTATGTGAAAATATTTTCTCTCTAGATTACATGTCAAATTAATTGCTTTCCCTCAGAATTAGATCATAACAATATAAGTGGAAAGCCAAATTTAGCAACGAAACGAATAATTTATGTGGATATAGATGACATATCGAACAAGCTTTCTAACAGAAACGAATCGGGGAAACGATTTTAAAAGAATTATAAGCAAAGGAATGAAAATTCATTTTTTTTAGTTTTTCAGCTATATAAAACCATTTTCGTGTATGGAAGCATGCAATGCAATGAAACAAGCAAAAACTTTCTTTTAAATTAATCTTGAAATTTTTTTTATTTGTTTCAGAAGTCATTTGAGAAATTACGAAACGAACTGAAACTGAAAATTATGACATAACTTCAAAACATCGAAGCACTTTAGCAGGTAACAAACAAACTATACATTATAGAATACTTAAGCTATATACCATGAAAATATTTAAGAATTTAAGCATAGTATTATGTGCAGATTTGCCATATCTTATCTATCAATTTTACATGAGCGTGCATTAAGACATGAATTGCTTTTACAGGTAAAAAGAATAGTTTAAATACGGAAATGACAATGCTGATTTATTAAAAAATATATAATGAATCTGAATCTGATAAAATATTCTAGATGTAAAGTTCAATGCTTCTTAATTTTTTCAATTCGATTAACTAAAAAATCTAATTTAAATAATATGTAATAATTAATTAATAAGATTTAATGATATAAGTATTATCTTTCATAAGTAATATCAATATAATACATAATACGTATAACAATAGTATGTACATATAGATTATATTTAATAATATTATAAAATGAGCTAAATCTATCAAAAGTAGATTTTAAAAAAATGGCATCAGAATATTTTAAAATTTATTTGGCTAAGAATTTATTTTTATAGAAGTAGCTATATAAATCTATCTAAAAATGTTTAAATGTCTCAATGTATATTGAGAATTTGCAGGCTAGGAAATATTTTTTGTATTAAATTCTAATAAATTAGCATTAATGATTTTTATATTATTTATTATTAAATGAACATTAATAATTTATTTATATTAATTAATAATTTACATTGTTCTAAAGCACCGAAGATATGATACAAATTTTACATAAAAATCAAAATGAGATTTAGAGCTGAATGACATTGATGGATTCTTATAACTTATACGGTGGTTGATAATGCTAATATTTTAAATTTACTGAAATAAATAAAACAAAAATGAAGCATCATTTAAGATTTTTTAATTAGTTTAGTGGAATTAATTAGTTTTTTTCCTATCAGAATCATCATATACTAAAGCATTAAAAAGTCGTCAAATGATTCTATTTTACCAATTCCTATCTGTCTTTTCTTTAGAAGTTAAAAAGGATAATTTTTAACGAACACTTTTGATATCGAGCACATTAATAAGCTTTCATTATATAATTATTTGCATGTTTCCTAATTTAAATAACAATTCTTCTATTTCTGTCAGCAATTATGAGCCGCTTCCATTCAGACTTCCTTACAACAGCTATTCGAATTGTTGCGAAGAAAGCTGAAATAAAATCCTTTATTGGATGAAAGCAACCCCAACCCAACAAAGCACAACTTTTTAAAATAAAACTCTCCAACAAATTCAATTCTGTAATATTTTCTCTATGCGGAGGCTACCTTATTTCCTTCCATTTTGGGCTCTCTAATTTCTGCCGATTTCTATGCATACGCCTTTGTCTCTTTCTCGCATCCAATGAAAACGCCGAGATATTCTCGAATAAACAGTTCCTTGGAAAACAGAGATTGGATTTAATTGTGATATGCATATAATTTCCTCCTCCTTCTGCCCCCTTCGCTCACCGTATTTGTATCCCTTTCAGAGGGTTCCGATCGTTTCACAGTCAGCTTAATTCTTTTTTTTATTCCCTGTCTCTTCTCTATCTAAATGGAGATTCAGCGATATGCGCACTGAGTTATCGATGAATGATAACGCTTTATAGTGAAGAAAAAAAGAATGTTTGATGGAGTTGGTTGTTGGAGACTATGAAAAGCAGACCGTGGAAACACTGAAGACGCCGCCAACGCGAAAATTTACACTCGGCAAGTGTCGATGCGACGCCGATTCTGAAAAGGGGAAGCCCGGAGCGGAAGATCAAACGAGGCCGACAGGACAAATATCATTCCAAACTGAGCTCCCCGTACATCCAATCGCTTCTCTCAATGCTTTATTGTATTCGTTTAGGTGGTGATGAAAAGGGGAAGGAATTGTTGCCCATCCACCGATTTTTTTTTGCCTCTCTCTCTTTCCTCTTTCATCTCTTTCGGTGTCTTCTTTTGCCTTCTTTTTTTTGAGGTCTGGAAAGCTTACGCTACCTCATTTACAAATTGTTTCCAAATAGCCTCTTACACAATCGGCCCATTTCGTAAATTCTTTCAGGCACAAAAAGAAAAATCATCCTGGAAATCAGCACATTTGGGTAGAAATTTTTATATTGGAGTTTGTTAGAATGTGTTTGAGGACAGGCATTGATACTGCTAGTCAGTTTGGAATTGTAAATAGTGAAAGACTAGGATGAAATAGGATGCTTGCAGTAAAGACTCACTTATTAATGTTATATGTATAAAGGTTGGAGAATTTTGATGAATTTTTGCAAAATGAAACAAACCAAGTATAATATACAAGTTATGAATATGTCAGACTTTGGATATTGGATTAGGACCAGAATTACGACATACAACGAGTCAAAAAGCGCAGATTTATAAAATCTGAGAGAAGACTGTTTACTGTCTGCGTTTGCTGCAAAGAGTATTTCTGAATCATATTCCAATATACATCCTATTTCGCAAAACTCTTTATAGAAATCAATACTTTTTAGAATTTTTTTGGTTGAATCTGAAATGTTAGAAATGCGGATGGAAAATTTATTTCCTAAGCGATAAATTGAGTTATTGATTCGTAGTGTATGAAAGCGGGAAGTAAAACTTTATCGGAGAAGATAAGATTTCAATTAGTATTAAAAATTCGCAAAAGGTTTCTAAATGAAATAAAAATAAATCCGTTGCTGGTGAAGATTTCAAAAATAACATAAAATTCATAGATATTCTTTCAAAAACAGACTTTGCAAAATAATGTTACTGACTATTGAAAGAACAATATTGAATCGGAATATTAATTTTAGAGATATTTCAATAGTTAATATTGGAAGATTTGTCTTCTTAACGATTTGTAAGGAGATTCTGAAAAGGGCTGTCATGATTAAATAAAAAGAGTGTTTCGGTTCTAGTTTTGCTGCACAATCATCACGTTCGGTAGTAACATGAAACCTATTTTGGAGTGACTAACATAATTTTAAAATGCTGCCACCTCCCTGGTGGAGGCAGAAAACTTAGCTAATGAGGTCAAATTTCCCGCGATCAAGACATGGTAGGTCTTCATTAGAACAGCGATTTGAACCTGGAGACCACCGACAGCTTATTTTTTGGCTATCGCGTCCACTGAATGGGTTATATTAGGAATAAGAGAAGTCGAGAATTTATTGTAAATTTTTTTTGTTGCTTCCAACTAAAATAAATGCATGCTATCTAATTGTTAATATATTATATAATTTGATTAATTTCATATGTACAAACGAGGGATTTTATAATGGATTTATCACTCCGCTTTCTAATGAGTTATTATTTGAAATTTTTCAACGATCATCAACAGCGGTATCTTGATCACAAGTATATCTATCGATATACTCGTGATCATTGATGAAAAAGTGTATGCTCATCAACGATGAAGATACACTCTCTTATCATTTCCAGAATTTAATTATCAGTTAATTGATTAATTTAATTAAATTTTGCCTGCATACAATTATTAGATACTGAATTTAAAAAAAATAAACAAATTTAACCCTTTACCGACGGGCGTGTAATATATGAATCACCAGCGGACGTACTACCCACGCATTTTTGGAAGTGGAACTCATGGGACAGTGATGTCCAGGTGTTCAATGTGTATGTGCATTTGTGGGACAGTGATGTCCATGAGTTCCATTGTATATGTGCACTTGTGGGACAGTGATGCCCATGAGTTCGAAATGTATAGGTGCATTTTACACTGGAATAATTTTTAATGCCACTAGATGGCCCCATGTGTACATTACTTTTGAAATAAATATAGTTTTGGTATCCTGACCTTCAGTTTATCCATATTCAATCCCACTTTGGTATTTTACTCATCAGCTGTTTCGGGAGTGGGAGGGAGTAAATAAATAGAGCTGGATTTTGTAGCTGTCCACTTGATAGAATCATTTGTGTCGCTTCTTTTTCTTTCTTCTTTTTTTCTGATATTATTATACAGCTGTAGTTTTTTCAGGTTTTACAGTCAGATTTATTATATTTTGTGTAAATTTTGTATACATTTAATACGCTTCACTTTTTATTACGGAAAGCTTTGGTTTCAGTTTATTATGGTAAAAAAACTCAATTTATCTGGAGAACGAATGTGCTCATATTCTACCTAACTAATAATTTAAAAAGGTTGGGAAAGGGACGAAAGTAGAACTGAAACTTTATTTTTTGCTATTTTTCTTTTCAAAGTTAGGCTTAGTGACCTCAAACCCCGTCATGGGGAATGTTTCCTTTCGCTTACGCTCATGCTTGTGTCTAGGATAGAAGCCTCCCGTCCTGAAAAGGTTAAGATTCCGTAATATATACAACAATGACATGTAAATTAAAGGAATAAAAAGTAGAGGATAATTAAAATAATTTAATTTTCAGTATGCTAATAAAAATAGGCTTTAAAAGTTTATTTAATAAAATTTATTCATTAGTAGTACTACAGAAAATTTATTTTATCAGTAGCATACTACTTAAGGACAAATGAATACTTTTTCAATCTTTCTTCTACTTTGAAAGAATTCCTAGCTAAATTTTATTATGGGATCTACTATACAGACTTTATAAATATCTATACTAGTCTTGTTGATAGAAAGATAAAATAAGGAAAATTCTCAGCAGATAAAATTAATGAAGCTGTGAATAGAAATACAAGCGGCGCAAGAAAGACAAATATATGAGCTTTTTAACATTCTTCTGTGACGAGTAATATAAAGGGATATAATTTTCACGATATTTTAAGGGGGGGAAATATAACAAGTTAGTCTTTTTATACATTTAATCTTGCCTCAGAACTTGCAAATCACGCACTGTTATGTTTTTGGCATAAATAAACGAATTGATAAATTCGCTGTTCTCGGGGTTAGAAGCCTTTCATGTATATCTTGAATGTAAAAATTACTTTTATAAAAAAATATTATAATGTAAAAAAAAACCTCAGCCAAGTAATATGTTTTGATATAACAGATAACAGTGGTAGAGTAGTTAAAAGTCTTAGCATTTCTCAACAAAGGGACACCAATAAATTTCCTTATATCCAAATTATATGCGTTTATTTTAAAAGAATTAAAAACAATGAACAGAAAACTATAATAATAATGAAACCGGTATGGCGGAAAATTAAAAAAAAATTAATTTAAGGTGAGGTAATGTTTTTTGGAAAGATTTCCTCCGAAGAATCCATTTACCATCAATATTTTACCCATCGGATTTTGATGATACTTGGTATAGCATGGGAAAAAGATTTCTGCAATAAAAATACTTTAAATTGGCCCTTTTTACAAATTTTTTATACAGTTTAATGAAATATTGTTAACCATAGCCTTATTGAAAAAAGATCGAGCTTTATTGGTAAAACTAGGTTACCAAAATGACAGCATTAGCTTAGCTGCACTGCGTGAATTCTATAACTTAAAGGGATTGCGAAAAGGGCTTACATGGAAGAATAGTCTGGTGAAGATGCTTTTGAAGTTTGAAGAGACTGTAGACCAGTGTACTTATTACCAGGAAGTGGGGGGAGGGATCAGCTACGAATGAAACTATCGAAGAAATCGCACTGCTGTGAATAAAAGAGTCTCCATTTCAGCTATTCTTCAGCAAGCGCACAATCGGTGTCAAGTGAGTAGGTGAAATCCTTGGTCGACAATGTGAAAATTTTACGATCCATTTTAAAGTAGCATTCGTATGATATCTATTTGGTGCAAATGCTGCTGCGAAACCCGCTATGAATTTGCTTGCAGATTTTTGACGAGAAAGGAAGCTTTGGCACATGTTCTCGGCAAATTCTATTGCAAAATTAGGCATACATTTCTTTTGATGTATTTGTGAATAATAAAAATCGCCGCATGGGGGTGCTTCGTTTCTTAATAATCTGCCCCAACAATCATGAAACCAACAACAATTGATTATGCGACTGAATAATGTGGATTTATTGCCTCAAGGTCCGAAAACCTGCTTTGTCACGATTGTAAGGTACAGCGAATTCCTTCGTGCTAGTTTTGGTAAAAATCGTGTTATACCCAAAGCGTTTCCGGATGCTCGTCCACCTGACTCTCTGTGATTTCTGGTTGTGTGTATTACTAAAAGACCATGTTTGTAAAGGAAGAATTAGGATTTATTGCAGATATGTTTTTCCCATGGTCCATAAAACGTGTGTACTAACTTTCTTTAAAATCCGATAAGCAAAGAGATTTTAGAGAGGGTTTGAAGGGGATCATTTTAATACCCTGTACATGCCATTTTAATACCCTGTACATGAAATAAATGAAATAATGAATTATCATGTGCCCCAGTACATGAAATAAAGGAAATTTTAAATGACAAAATAATATAAAAAATATTAAAATAATATTTTTTACGAAGACAGTATTAGTATGCTGAATTAGGAACATTTATTTAATGAACACCGATAACATTTATTTTTAATGAACAGTGATGAAGAAATAATTTGAGTGAAAAAGGATTCGGTATTTTTATAGTAAAATCACTAATAAACTATATTATTAAATTGTAAAAGTATATTTTATAGTAGAAAAAAATGGTATAAAACTCTGTGCCATGGGCTTAATGAAAGTGTTCTCCAATCGCAATAATTATGCTTAAAGGAATCAGTTGGATCACCAATTTCTTCGAGCATAAACTATTTTTGATTATCTTAGTTACATCAGTACACAACATATGAGCACAAATATGAAATTATATAGGTTGTATACTTTTTACACAGCATAAATCCTTTTTACTTTTTTTACATACATATGATACGAAATTACATGACTTTTTTTTCTATTCCGGTCCTTTTAATAGTATTTTTGATCATTCTTGAGGTCCAAAATTACAGTTTCACTGATATAAACAGTACAATGCAGGTTTTTCATTCAAACGGATTAACTCTTGGATAAGAAAAATCACTTACCCTTATCTTGAAAGTATTTCATAAAATTTTTATAATAAATTGTAGTCAAACAAGTTTTTTTTTTCAAACGATAAGATAACATTTGCAAATATTAGATTATTTTGCTACTTCGAATAAAGCTTTAAAGATGTTTTAAAAGTATGACAAAAAATCTAACAAACAAAAGTATGACAAAAAAATTCTTTTACTAATGTCTAGATGAAATCTAAATTTTACACTTTTAAATAGGAAAACAACCTCTTAACATAAAAATGTCAAGTATCTCCTGATGTAATTATGGTAAATTAATCAAAAGTTGTACATTGGGTTTTCCCATGGGAAATCTATCCATGATATCAAGAATGGGTGTTGCCATAGTAAATTTCAAAGTTTATACTATTTTAAATAAGTAGAAAACTCCCAACGAACATTTTAGGCGAACCATCTTTTAATACTCATCACTACCTCTAAAATGGTACCTGGTACAATTATTAATAAATGATTTAGAATGCAATTTAGGTCAATCTGTAAGGAGATTTAAGAAATAAAAGAACAAGAACAGGTTGTATGGAAGAGTATAATTGGAAAGAAGATGCTGTAGTTAGTCTTAGTAGAGTTCAGATAACTATGGTTAGATTTCATCAGATCATCGAAGTCACGGTCTAAGAGATGCTGTACAAGCAACCCTTACAAGAATTTCAAATTAATTGCAGCTGTTTATGAAATTCTGGATATCATAGAAATTGTTCATAAATAAACGTGAATCCATTAAGTGAAGTGTGCATAGAGTGAGTAAGAACTTTGAGCAGTTTGAAAATCTAAAGCAGTTCTAATCTGGAAACTAACACATTCTGTACAAATGTAAAAGAATCGCAAGTAAAGAGTTTTTATTTGTTGCTGGTTTGCAATTTCTATTTCGTGTGTCCTCTTTTATAGTTATTCATTTTTATGCCTTTTTTTTCTACATCCCCTTAAAGCTTGCTCAATTTAGAATAACACAATCTTTCACCTAGCCCAGTTATTATAAATTGTTAATTATGATATTTCATTCAAAGCAGAGTTTTAGTTCATACTAGGGATAAATTTTCTTACATAGAGAAGTTTGCAAAGGGTCTCTCATTTATATACAAAAAAATAGTACTATTAAACTATTGAAGAACTGGAGATTAATCAGAACTAAAAAAAAAGGATTCCTTTAAAAATTTCATTATCATTTCCAAATATAGTAATATAAAAACAATAATTATTATTAAAATTTATTAATAAAAGGATAAAAATTCACTTGCCTGGGACATTAAATTAGGATTAAAACCTTTATTATATAACTTCCAGTCATAACAAATGCATCTTTCATCGTTGTTATTCTTAACGTCTCCTCAACTCATCATGGCTGATTTTCGCCTCCCCGTCGTATTTTTGTCATCCAATCCGTTAGTCGTTTTGTCCTCTCCATTACACTGTTACCTCATCATTCTCTTCTTCTCCCTAATGATGACACATGCCATTCATTGAGGTGCTCGCTTCACCCCCTCAGTCTCAGCCAGAGCGTCGCTCCCTCTTTTCACCACGTGTTATTTTTGACAGCAACTTTTAGTGGCTCTCTCCAAGAATGAAAAGCCAAGATTAATTAGCTTTCCCTTTGACTACACAGCTAATAGAAGTAGTGAGGAAAATATCACCTCTATTGTTTCAGAAGGATTTGAACCGAGGGAGTGAAGGCTTCTAACAGATGATGAACTTTTACTTGTTTAAGAGAAGTGGACAAAATTTATTAAAATTTAAGAATACGTATTATAGCATTTCCTTTATATATTTAGATATTCAAGAGAATTAAGGATATTAAATTTTCTTGATATTTCTTTCTTTATTTAAATGTTACTGCCGAAAATAAACAACGTGCGATGTAGTCGGTGTGATTCCAGAAAGTTATCTTGCTTTACCTAAAATTGAAGCTAAAATGAGGCTCAGTTTTCTCTGAAAATCTTCTAGGTGGATATCCTGGACACTTGAATTGGAACTAAATCAGATTTCAATTTCAGATGTCACGAGGGTGTTTTAAAACACAACAACAAAACTTCTTAAGTGACAACCGTCCAAATGATATTCCTTTTAATTAGAATCGTGGAAATGTGATTACTTTTTATAGTTAGAATTAGTTCCTTCGAATACTCAGAACTGTTTTCACGTAAATGGCAATTATCATTCTCTTTTTATATACATGCATGCATAATAATAATCTTATTTTTGAATAGTATTGAAGCTATTGTGAGAATTTGAGTGGTGTTGCAATTGCAAAATTTTGAAGAAGATGAGACGTGAAAAGAATGCATTTATATGAATCTTTAAAAATCCATCTCCCTCTGCTGTTTTATACTACACCAGCTTTGTAATATTTGTCCCACAGCAGATTAGATGAGAATGCCATACCGAACTACTGCAGATTCTAGTCTTGTATCTATGGTACTTTGACCCTAAAAATAAGACTCATTGACTAGTTTATTGCCAGCTAAGGAAAATAAAGGATGTGGGAAATTTGAATTATTTCAAGAAATAATTCACACCGAACTAAAAAAAGTTGTTCTGTTCTTTTTTTTCAAAATGTGAGCATAGGAAAGATATTTTAATTTCATCCAGGCATTTTTCTGTAGAACATGTTTCATTGAAAACTATGCTTTTAATTGTTCTATTCCCCTGATTAAAAAAAAGACTTTATTAGACATATTAAATGAACACATTTTGTGCAATTCACTTAACTTTTCAGATTAAAAGAAGCACAAATTATATTTAAACTTATCTGATTAAGATTTATATTTTTGAACTTGTGATTCATTGCAAAATTTGAGCTATGTTCTGAAAGATATGTTTTTAAATACTCCATATTAAGGGACTTATTCATTTACAATCCACGGTAATATAATTTAATTCTTAGATTTCTAACAAGTTTTCTTCATAGAATCTTGTGATATTTTTAATACCTATTTTTGTACAAAATTTGTGAATAAGGCCCCGAAAAAGTGAACTGTTAATTATATGTACTGCTGTATTAGTAGCTCACTCCAAAAGGCATGAGATAACAAAAGCTTAATTTATTTGTTGTCCATGGGGATCGGTTTGAATCGATTACAGTATAATATTGCATCCTCTGCAACTATAATTTTTCTACTTCACTTTCCTTTCTCAAAATTATTAAAGACATTAATAACTGAATATTTTAAAATAAAAGGAGAAAGTACGCATTTTGTAAAAAGAAAATAAGCAAAGAGCAATCTTGAATTTTTTTTAAATTCTATTTTTGATAACATGGAAATGTTTTCTGGGACTATGTAAAGTGCGATCTAGATAACCACTTGAAATCAATAATAAAAATTTTTAGTAATTGGATTTATTTAATTCGTCATGCGATATGATATCAATATTTAAAAAAAATATTGTATATTGCAATTTTTAAAAATAAATTCTCTTTTAAATCTCTTATTTTGACTTTTTTTACTATATATGGTTTGTTAATAATATTAATTTGTTTGCTTTTTGTACTTACCTCACACGGTTTCATATATAATGGATACTGTGTCATATGTTGTTGATCCAATCTTCACGATTGACAAAATATTTTAAGTAAAATTTCAGTCCACCTTTCAATGATTCAAGAGCGAGTCGAAAACTAAATGTGTTGTTGATTGCCAAAATCCTGCTATTTTAAGAAAATAGAGAAATAAAATTCATTGATAAACCAAGATAATTTTTAATATATTTATCAGAAAATCTTCTCAGTGGCCAAGTATTTATTTAGAAATTTATGTATTGATATATATGATGCACGAAAGGCACATAATGGCAAAAAGGAAATTAGTTTCTCTTTTGCCGATGGTAACGATAGGTTTGTTGACAAAACAAAATCATTAACATTTTCCTGTTAGGCATACCTTCATAGGTATGGCCAATTTTCATGTTCTTTCTGGTGTGAAATAACTTTTTCGAATTGAAATATGAAATAATAACACAGAATTCATTTTTCTTTTAATACATAGGGAAGAAAACTGGGGGCGATCGAAAATTTTTAGATATAATGATTTAAATGAGATAATAATCTTCTTTGATCTAATAATATAATTAAATAATCTTTATCCTTCTTAATCTAATAATATAATTTATAAATAAATCTATTAAGTTTAGATGAGACACTCAGGTAGTCGTAGGAATCGATTACTCTTTTTGATTTTGTTACCGTTATGATTTCAACTTTTGAAATATGCAATTTGGCATAGTTAGAAAAAAATGATAACTTCTAAATGGTCTTCATTTATTATGGTCTGTACATATTTTTGAAGTTTTAAACAGAATCCAATAAAGTGCTAAAATTCTGAACACTTTAGTGCTGAATTCTGTGCTGAATTAGTGCTGAAATTCTGAAATTCATTCGCCTACTTTTCTGTTCTGAAAACCTATTCATCTTTACAAATACATATATACTGTCTCACAAGTCTTGCAATATATACATTTGTGAATTTTATAAAGTGATCACCGTAGTGCAGATGCTGTTTTCAGGAACATTTAGTCATAAAATTATAATTTTATTGAAAAGAAATTTTTTTTGAATTTAAATTTTAACTGTCACACAAATTTTAAATTCTTGAGTTACCTTTACAGTTTCTATTATAGTTCCATTAACTTGAAGATCTAAATACTTAAAACAGACTTGATTACTAATAATTTACTATGATTTGGGAATTTGCATATTTATTTGATTACAATAAAATAATAATAAAAAGTTCACTAGGTTTTAATTCAAATCCAAAACCATTAGAAAACTTTGGAATTATGTCTGTATTCCTGTATGTATGTTTTTCTTTAGGCGAATGAAATTGAAGATAAATGAAAGTTAATGCGTTTTAATACAAAAATATAAAATTAATTAAAAAATATATGCAATTTTAGATCTGATTTGAGGATGCATGAAATAAATCATAGGAAATTGTCTATAGATCAGAGTGTATGTGAATGCCATAACTCAATGCCTCAATGGACGAGAAAAATGAAATTCAGTGGATGGTCTTTATACTAAATTGTAAGTATGCAATAGACATACTTCAAAGTTTGGAAAAAATACCAAGTCAATAGGTAAAAGTGTTCCTAAAATGCATACTCGCTTCCTTTCATATTAAGAAGTAGCTAAATATAAAATATTTCTATTGTGGAAAAATATAAGAAAATCGATAGGCAAAATTTTTACTATGAATGCAGCACTACTGTTTTTATTTAATTTTAATAATGTAAACATTTCTTAATAAATTTATCCTCATTTTTTATTTGAAGTAGAAAAGATTTAGTTGAGACATGTTACTACACTAATTATTTTACTTTAAACAAATAGTTTTAACTAACAATTACATTTAAAATTTAATTTTTTAATTATATTTTCTATATCCCTTTCATTTTATGCATATTTTAGGGATTTTTTTAAAAAATATATACAGCATAATTTATAGTTTTAATGGACTATAAGCCATTAAAAGTCATTAAGTCATTAAAAAAAGATGCATACAATAAAAGAAACTACAATTTCCCCCAAATTACCTGTATAGATTTACTGCTACGAATTACTCATTAGTTATAGAAATCGACAGAACTAAAATCTCTGGTCTGACGAAAACAGAGATAAATATATTCTTGGGAAAGAATGGGTGTACTGGCATTCTTGAATTATAAGCATCAAGCTATAATGCCTGACTTTTCCATGTGCATTTGCAATTCTTAGAAGCAATTTATTTTGGCGAATACATTTGCATTTGAAATTTGAATCTCTGTTCCTCTTTAAGGTGCGAGAATATTTTCTCTTCGGTAAATTTGGAAGCATAAGTATAAACTAAAGTAATATGAAATAGTTGTAGTCTGTTCGTTGAACAAATTGAAGTAATTGGACAGTACTTGAAAAAAGAAATTTTATGCAAGTTTCATATCTTCAAACGTCATAATTGAGTTCCTGTAAAAACTTGTTTCGAGGTAAGTTCGTATAAAAATGAATCTTGGAAAAATATGTATAAATCATTTATTATTTCAATCCGCGTCATATAAAGCATATTTTCTCTGTGATCAGCTAAATTGTGGTGACAATTTTTTTTCTACGAGTTCAGTTCAATTTCGTTTTCAAATGTACATCAGAATAACTATGTAGAAAACACAAAAACTAGTAATAATAATATAAGAGAATAAGGCTTGAGATATCTCTATTAGAAGGAAGTATCACAGAGGATTTTCGTGTATTTTCATTTTTCTTATTCGAAGTTTATGAAAAATACTTCGATGGGCAAGAAATTTACCTGGAATTGTGGTCTCAGTGATTATGTAGTAAGGCCCAAGCTGTGGGAGAACCGGGAGGGCTCCTCATTTTTAAACCGTTATCATCTAAAGATAATATATGATGCTCTAGGGTATGTTAGGTCTAGCTCTGTGGATGAAAAATCATCCATCTAGTGTAGGGCGGGAACTTGGAGAGTGAGTACAATTCAGATGTCGTTCTTGTTATTTGATCGCCGTTTAAAATTAAGTTGTCCTTCCAAAAAGCTTGTTGCTTCGGTGATAAGCTTCGAAGTTTAACTCAGCTTCAAAATTTTGATAAATCCCCCAGTTTTTGACTTAACTAATGATTAAGTATTTTCCTATTATAATTATTGTAAATTAAATAATAAATAAAATAATTATGGAAAAATGTAAGAATTTCTAATGTTGTAATTAGGATTCTTGAACCCAAATATATTCCTTTGTGAGCTCATTAAATCATTTTTTAAATTATCAAACCTTGTAGTCTTTAGTGTGGCACGCATTATTCAACGAATAGAAATTTTTGTAAAATATTCACATAAAAATTAATCTTCATATGTAATTAACAAAATTTATTAATATTTTAATATAATCTAATGGAAGCAGTTAAGTAAATAACGGTTTTATCGGTTATAAATAGTTATATAACAAAATATAACAAAAAATTAACTTTTATATAAAATATTTTAAGTTACCTATACTGTCCGGTTTTTCCTATACCTCTTCTAAAACATTAAACATATTCTTTGCAACCTATTTAATAATTTAAGCAAGAATATTATGTAAAATGATTCATAAAAGTAACAGCATAAAATTATAGCAACACAAATTTTAAAAAATATGCTTTTATCAGTGTACTTAAAATGAGAAAAACGTAAACATTTTTAAAATAAAAAATTGGGATTAAGACCGAAATGTAAAAGCACAGAGTGTTTATTGAAATACTACATGTTTGTTACATTCATAATGAATGAATATTTAATACATTGTTTAGAAATGTTTTTATTATTACATTCATTACTGTTGAATTCCATTATCGTATTGCTTACAGTCTCTCATGCTTTTACGTTTTTCTTTGATATTTTGGATTTTTGAGAAAGAATATTTGTTTTCTATTTTTAATTATAATGATAAAACTGATTTATTCATTCATTCATAGTTTTTTTTATTATTTTCAACTTTTAATGTTTTAATTATTATAATCGCTTGAAATTATTTTTTTTCGAATTCACAACAAAATGCTGCCAATGTATGGAATTAAAATTTAATTTTAAATAATAATTTAATTAATAATTAAATTCTGAGACAAAAAATTTTGTATTTTCTTTAGAATCGCATCCCTGAACACATTTCGGAATTCTTTTGTCCAGAAGTGAGTAAAAATTGCATCATACAATTCCATCCTTTCAAACATGTAACTTTTCAGGCTGAATAAAAATTTATAAGGTAAAACAATTTGTCACCAGAAAAAAAGAAGAAAAACTAGAAATAATTAGATGCGTGCTTTTGTTTCTCTTTCTTTTTTCTTTGATACTAACACTCTAAATTTTTTAAAAGTGGTTTTGATATAATATTTATTCAACTGCTTTTGGATCTACTTTGCACATCAGATGCGTTTTCTTTTTCATATTCAGTCTGTGCATGTATGTCAAGAATAGATTTAAGGAAGTTCCTTATTAAATATTATTTGAAATATTTTTTCGGTTCAATTTTTTGAGATTGACCCAAACAATTGTAGAATTTTTTTCGAAATTTGAGCTTTTGTCCTGGATAAAACAATTCCTAATAAAGAGGAAAAAAACGGAGATGCAAATCAATTAATTTATGTCTTTAATAAGTTGTTTTATCTTCATTATCAAAACAACGACTTTTTTTAATGAAGTAATGTTACCAATTGGTAGAAGTAAAAGAAAACTGAAGAGAATTGAAATATTCAATTTCAAGGGTACATATTATTGATGCCATTTTGCTGATTCAACATCTTTGATGATGGCTTACACAAAAACTTAAGCCAGGTGAACACGCTGAGTCAAAACAACAAAGGAAATTAAGGCTGAATTAGTAAAATGTTGAGAAGGGTACAAAAGTAGCATATGCTTTGCTTGGAATTTTAGGCATTATCTTATCTTATGAATTCCATATTCTTTCCTCGAAAAATTCTAGTAAAATTTGATCTCTCTGAACACAACTGAGTCAAAGCAACAAAGGAAGTCAAGGTTGAATCAATATGATCTTCGTAAGGATACAAAAGTAATACGTGCTTATATGGATTTCTAGGTATTATCTAATCTTATGAATTTCATATTCTTTCCTCAAAAAATTGTAGTAAATTTCGATCCAGGCGAACACACTGAACGAAAACTATAAAGGAAATCAAGGCTAAATCAATATGTTCTTCGTAAAGATATAAAAGTAACACGTCCTTATGTGGATTTCTAGGCATTATATAATCTAATGAATTTCTTATTCTTACCACGAAAAATTGTGGTAAATTTCGATCCATGTGAACACGCTGAGAGAAAACAACAAAAGAAATCAAGGCCGAATCAATATGATCTTCGTAAGGATACAAAAGTAACACGTCCTTATGTGGATTTCTAGGCCTTATCTAAATTTAATAGTTTCAATTCTTTCCTTGAAAAATTCTAATAAAATTCGATTCAAGTAAATACGCTAAATAAAAAAAATGGAATTCAAGGTTGAATCAATAAAATTTTCGGTAGGATACAAGAGTAACACATGCTTGCTTGAATTTCTAGGCCTTATCTAAGCTTATGAATTTCTCATTCTTATTCTTTCATTGGAATCAATCCTTGCTAGCAACATTCTATCTGAACAGTGAACCGCTCCCACGCAGCTCCCAGATGCTACAAATATATGATATAAAGAATTCGCTTAAGCTTTCCCACCCCAACTACCAAACATCCCTGCTCTCATCACCCACAGGGGTCGCCGTTTTCCCCAAAGTGGACACAATCTTAGATCAATTCCAATGTCAGTATCTTTCCTCCCTTCACCTTTTCATTGAGGGGAGGTTGTGAGGCTACTTTGTAAGTGAGGGAAAACAGCCGTAGAGGTGGTGAATACTCACGTCTTCTCGGAAATTTACTCAGATCAAAGGAAGAGGCTCCAGATTCGATCCAAGACAAATGATTGCGAATCTACTGAAATGTGGTTTTTTCTTTCTGACGAAGAAAGTGAGAATTCCTATAAAAATGAACAAGATTTCAGAGTAAGTCAGTATTCTTTAAAACTATAATTTATTAATGATTGTTGTTTTATATTTTAGTTAAATGATTTATTATGATTTTTTCTAATAAAATAATGCGCAATAAGCTGTTTAAATTAAAATATAGGTAATCCCCCAGTAACGAATTTCGAGAAATGGGGTGAATTCTCACACAACACGGCATTCTAGAACATGATTTCACTTATGAAATACAACTCAATGTTTGTTGTTGTACTTTGTGTCGTATGATATGGATTCGTATTGCATAATATTTTTTACTAATCTAACAAATGTGTTTCTACATGTAATAAATTGTTTTAAATTATATACAGGAAACCTCCGTATACCTTCAATTCTTCTACATAACTGTGCCAAGAACTGGGGAAAATTCTTGAATAACACGATAGCTTCATTTATGGAGCATAGCCATTTTTGGTATAAACGCTATAAAAAATGCCCTATAAAATGAACTCATAAATTATATCAATTTATAGAAATTTACCAATTTCGTTGTAATAAATGGTTTTGATCAGCATATAAACAATCACCTTATAACACGGTTCGAGAACTGGTGCAAATTCTTGCGTAATACGGACACAGTTACATAGTTTCTAGGACACGATCTGATTCTCAGGGTAAATTTCTGTCATTGTTTAAGCCTTTTGTTTCATATACCACGGATTAACACGGCACGGCTTTTTTAGGATCATGTAATATACTAGGGTTATTTGCACTATCCATTTTCAATTTGATTTTTGGATTGCAAAAAGGATAATTAAAAGTAAGCACGATGTACTTGAACATCGTGTCAATGGAAGTAATTAGTAGATAGTCAAATCCCAGATTCAGTAGCGAAAATTAACGCTTTATCCTAATATTTTTATATTTTATCAATTCTTGGCGATTTTATTGCGAATTACGAGATATAAAAGTTGTTAATATATTGAGCTGATGCAATTTCATTGTGGAAAACTAATCCTATTGGAAATACATTTATAAGTAAAAAGGAAAATTTTTAGTGATACGCATCATTTATAAAATATGGAAAGCTATTTTCATTATGAAAAACGCCGTCTTTGTTAAAATAACTCTTGAAAACAATTTTATGGGTAATAATTATTGCTAATTCCAGTTATTAATAACTTGGTACATATATATATATATATATATATATATATATATATATTTAATTGTGATTATTCCATGGTTATTAGAAACAATTAAAAAAGAAGAAAGGAAATTACATACTATTCTTTAAAAGCATTACGGTGTCAAAACATTTCATCTTTCTTAGATCTATCTATTTTGAAGCTTTATTTTAAAATTGGAAGAGAATATAGTTTCCTCATTGTTACTGAAATTTTTACAAATATTTTGTATAAATTACCAAATTAGTATTTAAAGTATATATATCATACATCTTGTTGCAAATTATATTTCAATGAAATTACCTTATCTCGAAAGACAGAAATGTTTAGCTCAGATTTGGTCCTTGTCATTCCCTAAATTAAATTACTTGAGACAGATATTATGATCCGCCATGAAGTTTTTTTTACAAGAATCTGATACTAAATGTATTAAAATATTTCTTTTTAAACCATATGTCGCTTCCTAAATTGAAGCTCCATAAGTTTCCCTGCTACCCATTAATTTCATAATCCTAACTTTGTCTTTGAATTTTATTTCTTTATATTTGATTTCTGAACTGAAAAAGCTCTAGCGGCATTTATTATATATTTAAATGATTATAAGCTTCCATCATTCAGCCCAAATCATAAGAGAGCTTGAAAAGTAGTTAATCAGAATGCTTTTCTAAGAATAACGATTTTTTTTTATCGTGTAAATGAAATAGTGAATTTGACGTTCACTAGGAAAATAGTATTGGAATAATAGGAAATTCTCTAGTTTCTTTTTTAAAATTCTCCAATATTATTAAGTAAAAATAACTAAGAAAATCACGCTGATTTATTTTATAAAGGCTCATAGTTTGTGTGGGATTAACTGTTTTATTTTTAATTTCTTTTTTGTTTATCCATTGTTCCTTAAATTTTTGAAATCCTTTTACAGTTCAAAATTCCTTTCTTTTTCATCTACTATACGATATCGAGTGATAAAACGTTTTAAGAGATGCTTTATGCGTTATTGTTTGTTGTTTTCTTTGTGTTATTGGGATAGAAGTAAAAATGCTGTAATAGAAAATTCCTCTTATTTAATAATGTTTCACTATTGTATAATGAATGTAAAAAAATTTTATATTGAAGGTAAAAAAATATAATATCTTGCAAGCACCATGAAAATACTTAGCTTTTTTTTCTGTTGCTGTTGTTGTTAGTGGCACTTGCCATGGACAAACTTCGCCGAGGCATCAGCGAGTTTTAAGCCGAAAGTAGTGTTTCTTGTTTTAAGTAGCGCGATCTACGTCCAGGAGTGCTACTTAGCTGCACACTATTTACAGTCACTTGCACAGAACCTTTCACAAGAGTGGATACATTCATACACCTCTCAGATAGAACACAGAAAACCAATCATGTCCGACCGGGTTTCGAACCCGAGACACCCAGCTCTCGGGGGAGACGTGCTACCCCATTTCCAGGACATCCCCTCTTTTTGTTGTTGTTGTTCTATTAAATACCAACTAAAAAGTTACATCAATGTTAATGCAGAATTAAAATTTTACAGACAGATAAAAAATAACAGAAAATAATCAAACTTTTAAGATAAAAGAGCTTAACTTCATATAAATTTAAGAAAATAATCCGATGGTATTAACATATTTTAAATATTATCTTGAAGTACCATTTTAAAACGCCATGAATATAAATCACATCCACATTCAAATGAGAATACACGTTTGTTTTGTTTGTAAAAACAATAATAAAACATGATGATTTTATTAGTTTTAAATAGTGTAAGTTTACTTTTTCCAATAAAAATTTTGTAAATTTATTTTATAACTAATAATTTTCCATTTAAAGTATAAATCGAAGCTGTACTTCCCTTAATTTATTTTACATTTTGATTATTTTAGTTATTTATGATAGTGAGGAATCAATCAAATAAATCTGTCGACCCAAATAATAAATGAACAAATTATCTCACCATAATAGACAAGTGATATGTATTACATATTAAATAGTGCAAGTTTATAATACGAACCGACATTTTTTTTGAATACCAGCTAAAGTATTCTCCTTTCAACTTTCTCATACGTTTCCATGATTTGGTATCTTTTAGATTATGCCTTGTAATATAATGAACAGAGTTGGGTATGCGTTTTTTACCTCTTTCATTTGACTGAAGGATTAAAAAATTTGAAGAAAAAAAATCAATATCTTTGATAGATGTCACTTTCTTTTCACAAGAATACATAAAAAAAAGAGAAAATTGATCTGTGAACTTGATTAAAAATCTGATACAGTAAAAAAAATCTAATGATAAAATCATAGGCCAAATTTCATTTGTTTACTTTTTTTTCGTGTTTTATATATGCTCAAACAAACAAATGAGTTTCTTGCATATTTATCTCATTCAAAATTTGATACAGATTTTCAAGGTTGGCTTTAAAGAAATACATTTCACTTTTTTAACCTTTTAATTTTTAAGTTAATGCCTTCACGACACACGATTGACACACGAAACAATGTACAGTCCAATATAGATATTTTTAAATTAAAGCAGTTCTAAAATGTGAAGATTAATAAATATCGTTGTCGATCATTCTGATAGTAAAATTGCTTGTTTTGTGCATTTGATTAACTTAAAACAGGAAATATTTATAATCGCAGCTAAAATACAAACCAAAGAGCCTGCCTTTATAGATTCATTTAGTTATAACTGCCTTGGTTCGTGACCCTTGTTTCTGTTTAACCCTGAAAAAGCTAAGAACCACGTTTCTAGAGCATACGTCGAAGTACACACCTTCATTTCTTCCTTATAACTACCTTTGTCATGTGATCCTGTGAAACAAAATAAATTACCAACATGTAAACAACAACATTAAATATTTTTATTATTGAGAGCATGATGGATTTATTTTTATTTTTAATTCCATTTCAGTACTATTTGCAAAAACCTAAAACATGTTTCAATGGCTTCTTGACAATTAATATTTGATCGCAACACAGTAATGCAACAAAAACCCTCCGTAAAGAATTTAAAAAAACGCTCTTGTATTCCTCCCCTTTTGCTAAATATTCAATTTCTCCTAACTACTGGGTGGACGCGGTTAGAAAGAGAACCGAGTTAGGAAAAAAGTCTCATTTCCCTAATTCAAAGAGTTATTCTTTAAGAGTGAGGATATATTTTGATTGCAGAGAGAGAGAGAGAGGGCGGAGAGATAAAAGACAAGAGAGAAAATGAACAAAAATGGAGAGAGGCGGGGGGAACGAGGCATGGCAAATGAGCGTCCCCACAACGCCACTTCAAACAGAAGAATCAAACCAAATGAATCTCAAATCAGTTAAAAGAGAGGATACAGACATGCACGGGCGAGTGATTTGTCAGCAAACTGTGCACTGTCACTGTAGTGCATCGGAAAGGGAAAAATATACTGAATGAATTTGATAGTGAATCAATTTTACACCTTGGTACATTTGAACTCGTAAAACAGAGAGTCATTCTTGTTTTGCACCTTATTATGAAAAGATTTCATTCTGGTTAAAGAGCTAAAAGCGTTAAAAATTTCTCAAGTATGAAATAAATGAAAATTAGAAAAGTGTGTCATTTCAATCTAAACAAACGAAAGGATAAATATCTCCGAACTTCCTTTATTTCACCTGTAATTTCCCTTTCTGAAAGTTAGAAGTGTAAATTTATCGAATCACATCCATCAACTATACCGAAATAAAACTTGTGTAAATTCTACTTTCTATAATTAACTCGATACATTACATATGCAGCGCCTTGTTGCTGTAGCGGATTAAATTAGAACTACTTGGTACATCTGAACTTTAAACACATTCACAATATGATAAACTTCCAATTATTCACGATGTTTAATCCCAAAATATTGTTAAAAACCTTAATCAAAAGTAAATATGAAAATGTTTCAACATATTCACACTGAGTGTACATAAAAGTTCATGCATAGATTTTTAAAATAAAATATTTGCCAATTATTAAGTCATAACACAATGTGAAAGTTCCTTGTGAATAAAAAAAATTTCAAAAACATATTCATGCTTACTTGCAAGTTTTTCAATCACTTTGTAGATTATCCGCCTTATTCTACTCCTGCGTAGACAGGAATTTATTGCATATTATAATATTTGATAGATACTTAAGAATTTTCCTTTCTAATGATAACCATTACAAATTTCCTTTCATTCCCTGCTGTTTTTATTTCATTAAGCTTCTATAATTTTTACATTCGAATCTTATTAATTCTCTTTTTTCTTCTTTTGTTGGTAAAATTTTTCTACTTTTAAAAAACACGAATGAATGCATATGTTTTAGTAATTATTATTATCATTTTCTACTTTTTAGTTGCTATTATAATTTTTAATTCATTATTATTATTATGGAGTTTAGCAGCCACTATTTTCTATAACATTAACTGGTGACGAATTTCGTATGGATTCAAAATTAAATAAATATTATTTGATAATTATATTATATAATATTAAAATATTGTATGGTAATCGGGAGCACCAATTCTATGCATACTTTTAGAATTCTAACCCATATGGTAGTAATAATGGAAAAAAATCATCTTTATTAACATGAAACTTAGTTAGCTAAAAAAACGAGTGATGCATTGTTTTTTTATGGCACTTACCATAGAATAGCTCATGTAGGTGGTCAGTGATTTAAGTCTCATAAATACCTCTTGTATTTTTAGTAGCACCAACTAAGACTAAGAGTACGACTTTTACTACTCATTCATCACATTAGTTTCAGCAGACCCTTTTTACAGGTGGGTACATTTACACTACTTACAAATAGAACACAGTCGAGGAGAATAGTTCTACTTACAAATAGAACACAAATTGGAGTCGCGGTTCGGGCATATATGGATAAATAAATATGCCCGAACCGCGACTCTAACCCTCGACGCCTAGATAACTGAGAAGATGTGCTTCCCTTATGCTAGGACGCCTGCTGTGTAATGTATTACTTTTTAATACAACATAAGTACTAATTTAAGTTTCTATCAAAACAAATATTCATCAGATTTCGTGTAAATTTACGAGTAAAATATTTACTAAGCATTTTATTTTAAAAATACTTTGTTAATATGGAATTTTTTTTCTAAAACCTTAATGGTTTTTAAGAATTGTTGGATTTATTAATAATTATAGTCCACTGAGCTTTGAAATACGTTTCTTATCCAAGAATGTTTTCATAAAATATCTCCCTTTATGAGGAACTATTAACAATTTTGGTAGGAATTTAACTTTCTACTAGCACACATTTATCACAATTAAATGAATTGGGAATGAAAAGCTTTTAGAACGCGTTCCAGTCTTATATCAAAACATTTCTTATTTATATAATCATGAAGCAACTTTGCGATAAACCTATCACTTAAAGATGATATTTATTCTTAATTCATGCAAAAATGAAATTATCTAACATAGTAAAATTTACTAAATATTAAATTTATTTTTTAGAGGGAGGGCACATTCACACTTCTTACAGATAGAACATGGAAGAACAACCATACTTGAACCAGAAGGCCCATAATATGTGAAGGCGCGCTACTCCTTAGTCAGGACGCCGGCAATAATCTTGTAACTATAGTAAATATTATGAATACGCCAGAACCAAAGAAACAAACTCATCAAAAACCTACAAAAATTAGATATGGCCACAGATAATTTTCATTCTAACTAACACACAAACCCTTAAATGCAACATTCTTAGTGCACATTCTTCAGGTATACGACTAGCCTATGGAAAAGATGCTTAGATACAATTTTTGAGATTACAGTTCGCTTTGAAAGAGGGTTAAAGAAAGTTATGCATTGAAATTTTTAAAGACGTTTTATTCTTTTACTATATATATAT
>JAOUZG010016587.1:15998601-16148881 GCA_026289955.1 Argiope argentata | reverse complement strand
CTTTAACATTCAAATAACTACTATATATATATATATATATATATTAAATATATATAGTAGTTATTTGAATGTTAAAGATTCGATTATACGGATTTGAAAATTAAATGGGTAAATAGAAACTAATATGCTTTATTATAAGAAAAAAAAACACCTTATATAAAAACCGAATTTTCAAGAAAGAAAACAAATTGTATAATATTAAACAGAATTCAAAATATTTTAATTTCTAAATAAATCTATGCTAGCTACAACTCACGATCTTATTTTCTTCAATTTTTAATAAATAAATTTGCTGTACAATTGAAACACAATAATTGATTAATCTAATTTTTACCAAGTGTTTTAAAGGCTAACTTTAAATATATTGTTACTTTCTTTCTATTTCAAAAATAAAGTCTCTGAATTATAAATGAGAAAATAAAATGTAGAAACTTTTTTTAGTTTTTATAATATGTTGTTTAGTTGCGTCTATACATTTAGGAAAATTAATGATTGAAAAAAAGGGAAAATTATACATCTCAAAAAGAAATTTACAAAAGAAAAGTATAAAATATATTTTAATTGCATTGCTATTGTATTGCTTATAATATGATTGGAAACTTGAATAACTACCAATATTTCTATATGCTCCATCTATACCAGAAATGGAAAATGACTAGTTAAAAAGCAAATATGGAAAAAGTTTCTTGGAAAAAAAAACATTCGAATAGCTTGTACCATTTAAAACCATCAAAAATCGTTAATTTTATTTTTGTATTTATGCGTATCTTATTTGACTTTAGATATGATAAATATTATATTTTAAAGATTCTTTAGGTTTTATTATCTTAGAAATATATTTATACTACCTGAATAATTTTTAATCGAAATAAAGGATATGCTAGGCATTTTCATTTTAATATTATCATCTTAATCTTAAGCTCCAGATAATTGTTATGCTGGATTTCGAATTTTTTCAAAGAATTTTCATATATCGTTCTCTTAAATTTTTTTTAATAAATTGTAATTAAATGGGTGATTTAAATATTTTTAAAACAGATATAAAGAGAAAAAGCATTAAAATGCAAGGAAAAATGAACAAATATGTTGAGGTGCAAGAGTCTTCTGAAACATTAAAAAAAACGAGTAGTTCTCACTTTCTTATGGTTTGAAACAATAACTGGTTTTCTTAAGGCTTGCAGAGGGTTCACATTTCTGGTTGTTCTCGAAAGCAGAAGAAGGGTTTCTTCCCAAAAATAGCAGATATAGAAAATTCACTCCCCCAAAATGGGTCACCAGCAAGTGTTTTTTCTGTTTCCCTCCTCCCTACTACCTGCTTTGTATCACAAAACAGACGACATTATTTCGGCGTGGCCCCTTGGAGAGTATTCTTTCGATGAAAAAGAGAGAACGTGAGGCGATAGAGAAAGCAGGTCGAGCTTCAACCAAAGATGTAATTGAAGCACGATTCACTGCCGGCTATCCCCCTGACGGATTATTTAATTTTACGCCACAATGCCACTTGCGTGGTGCGCATCGCGCGTCCCTTGGGACAGTATTACCAGCCTCCGATCGCTCATTCAAACCGAACTTACGACGGCCATACAACCAGTGTAATTACTTCGCCAAGAGATCAGGCTGCGTCTTCGCTCTCTGACACACTGGCTCTTCAAAACCACGGCCTTAAAGAGGAATTAAACGCCGCTGAAAAGATTCTCCGACAAAGAGTTTTTTTTTTCTTTCAATTTTCGGGGAGTTTAAGGAAACCTGTTAGGAGATCATAATTAATAAGCAAAGCTTCTTCCTTTTTTTATTAAAATCTAAAATTTAGTCCCTTTCGCTGATTTCAATACCTTAATTAAAAGTGGGAGATAAATCTCATCTAAATTAAATAAAAGTCATTATATTTATGCATGCTTTGTATATCAAATGGCCTTTCTAAATCAAAGGAACGGTTTCAGCGAAACAGGGGAAATGTGCTACAACTGAATGGAAATGTTATGGGTGTTTTGAGGAATGGAAATATCAAAATATTATGAGAAATTGATACTCTAAAACGTCATCAATGTATTTATTCATGCTTTATATTTGTCGTATTGTATTTATGAATGCTAAGTCATTGTATTTTTCCATACTTTATATATCACATGCCCTTCTAAATCAATGAAACATGGGAAATTTGCTAAAAATGAAGAAAAATGTTATGAATGTTGTGAGGAATGAAAACCTCATAGTATCCTGATAGGTTGAATTTCTAAAACGATTAAGAGTATTCTAGAATACCTTCGAATATTATTACATTTTCGAAACTGCCAGGGCTTTAAAGTTTTGGAATAATTTGGAGAATTTTAGTTAATAACTGCATACTATTTATGTAGTAACTTATTCTACAGGTTGAACTGTATATATATATAGGTATATTTAAATTAAGTAGGTAGGAAAAAAATATAAAAAAACTGCTTGTGCCTTAGCTAAGTGGAAATTTTTTATCGCTATGCATACTTGAGTATGATGTATTAAATACCTGTGTAAAAAAGTTTAGTGCTTAAGGTTTTATAATCCATTTTTATCTTAAACATATCCCGACATGAATTAGGATTTCTGGTTCGAGACCCGATTTCCCGAAAACCAATGTGTAAGCGAATAGGTTGTACGTTAAATTCGTAGAGGCAGAACTTCCTCCAGTTGATATAGAGAAAGGGTTGCCAGCTCAGGCGTTGTACTCGTCATCTGACCGTGGTTCAGAATTACGAGATTTGTTCCAAAATAGCCTTAACGTTGCTTCAAAATGAGACATTAATAAAACTAAATTAAATTAAACACAGCCTGAATCACAACCAATTTTTGAAAAAAAAATTAATTACAATATTAAGTTTATTAAATTATTGACCTTTATTTGTGAATACTTTTTCCCCAATTTCTTAGATATAAAGTACAAGAATTACATTGATTGTATTTTAAAGTCATTAACAATCTGCCTTTATAATTTAAAGAATAGCGCCATATAAATAGCTATTCTAACTAATATAGAAATCCTTGAACTGCAGCATAGAGCTCTTCATCATGCGAATGAACTGAAAGATTTTCTGTTTATGCATAAAATAATAAAGTAGGGAGAAGAAAGGCTAAATGCAGTCATTTCAATCCGTTAGTGCATGAAAGACAAAAATACCAGTGCATATTGAAAACAAGTTTAACTCTTGAGACACTGGAATAGTATTGCATTGATTTGAAATAGTGTATGATATTAAACCTTATTTTTCAAAAGCAAAAAATTAATTTATAATGCATTATCAACTGTAATTTTATTTAATCGAAATGATATTGCCATCACGAAATAATAAAACGAATAATCAAAAATAAAATTAATGCATCCTTTTTAAGTAGAAAATGAGCATGCTAAAGATTCATTAATATATTTGCACTATTGTTTTTATTCAGAACCACATTTTTTTTTATTTTAAATGTGGGCAAAACTATCTGTTTGCATGAAATGAAAATAAATTTAAGCCTTGTTTTGAAGCAATCAAGCAATCTATGTAAATTTATTCTTCACACACGCGCGAGCGCGCGCGTCAGGGGTTCAGCTGTTTTAAGGCCTGATAACGGGCACAGGCTGAAACGGGTACGAAATCTTGTCTAAAAGTCCCATACAAGAAGATTAAATAATTAAATATAGTTTTTACAGTCTAATGAACGATTGCTCAGATACTGGAATAAAATTTGTCATCTTTGAACAAACGTAAACTTGGATAGAATATTGAATCTGTATATATATCCTTATTTTAAAATCTCGTTGCATTATAAATAATTCTCTCCTAATTGTGCGTATTTTTTTCTCTTTTATATGTTTTTTGGTAATATAATTCCTTTGTGTTTTTCTTAGAATCCGAAATTTCATATATATATGCGTAACCACTTCTCTATTATCCGTTGATACAGAACTTTTTAACTTTTTGAGCCTTAGTGAATTTTTATTTTCTTCTCTTCTTCAAGAAACTGTGGTACGTTGAACTTATGATGTTTATACCGTATTAACCGATGCATATATACATGTTGTTCCTTTTAGGTAATTAATTATGTCTTTAACTTTTATTTAAATATTTTTCTTTTTCTTACTTCGGTTATTTGAGTTATATTACACACACACACACACAATTGCTTTGAATAAATTGCCGTTTTAAAGAAATTATAATTTAAAGTATTTTTAATGCTTAACGATATATATTGATATATTGATACTTGAATACATTTTATACGAGGATCTTTACATTACATGCAAATCTTTTGGTCATTTAATAGAGTAATTAATCTATGAAACTACTTTTGTCTGCAAATTTTCTGTGAATTTAAGAAGTAGCTTAAGATAACTTACATTTGTTTTCTAAAAAAATTGATACTGTAACGAAGTCAATGTATTTTCAAGTGGAGCATTAAAATGCTGAAAGTAAATTTCATAAAATATATATATATATAAACAACTGTATTAAATGTATAAAATATAAATAAAATTTTAATCTTTAAAATAATTGTCCTCTGCTACTCTCAGCATTATTTATTTCATAAATGAGAACTTAACTAGTTGTTTATTAATTAGTCGTAATTGCATTAAAATGTAATTATAATTAATTATCAGATAATAAAAGAAAATTAGCTTAGATGATATTTAGAAGAGAAATAACTTATGGCTCTCCTTACTAAAAACAAAGAAAGTAACATTAATGTTGTGCAATACGGCCTATAGCTCGGGAGTATTGTATACTTCTTTTCCTCCTCAAAGACAAGCTAGTGAAGCCGCTCCCAAGAGAAAAATGCGTTTCCCCTAAACCCTCCAGCTATCGAGCAAAGCTGATTTTCTATCGCCGAATTTCGATAACAGTTGACACGTTTTCTGACTCTTCGGTCCCGTAGGACTGCAAAAATTACATAATGTTATGGAAAGGGAATGAGTGAGTCAAATAAATGAAAGAAAGATCTCGTAGCGGAGTCACTGTAGTTCTTTGACAACTCGATATTTGAAACTATAACTAGCTCACTTGAGTCGAATGAAAAATGTGTAATGCATGTGAAAGACACTCAAGCAAACTATCATTCAGTCTTGGGTGCTTTTAACTGTTTGGAAATGTCATAACTTCTGTAAGGAGTTAGAAAAACAGACACGTATCAAATAGTTTCGTAGAAAATTTTCTTTACTTTTAAAGGAAATCCATTCTTTGAATCCAAATGATGAATAAAACTCGATTTATATTCGTGTAAGAAGAGAGTACCGTTTTATGCTTAAACTTCAGTCAAACAAATTCTCTCAAAATTTTATCTGTTTAGTATGCATAATACCTCAGATATCAAGGTGCAACTAAGATGTACAAATTTTTAGTATCAATGCTATTAATAATAATAATAATAATATATAGATATTATTTTAGTATTATTAGTATTAATAGCACTGATACTTTTTATCATTTGTACATCTTAGTTGCCCCTTGATATTATATATATATATATATATATATATATATATATATATATATATATATAAACGTAAGTCATGTTAATTTTGAATGGAAACAAGTTGCAGAATAGTGGCCGAAAATCATTAAGAAAGCGAATATTGACTTTTTAATTTCATTTTATTCCTGCAGCGCAGCACAATGAGCACAAGAAGGCATAAAGGGTGAAAAAGGAACGAAATATATATCTCTGGTCTTATATACTACGATATTCTCATAAATCACACACGTGTAGATTTCTGAAACGAATCCATACATGTATTGAATTTATGTTGACCTTTTCACTGCACAGGAATCAATGATTTATGACTCACCCAAGGAATCTTCTAAATGAATATTTACATCAGTGATTTATTATCCATCCACTCGGCACATAGAGTAATTAAGCATTATCTTTATAATACTTCATTTTATTTATTAAATAGAAAAGGGGGAATGGATCAAGAAATAATAAAAAATTTTAGAATGAAGTTACTATGAACTAAATTCAGACAAAACTTTAAGAATTTAAGAATTAATTACAATTAAAATTAGAGTTGCACACACACAAAAAAACGATTAAAAAATTCTATTAATAAGCAGATAATATCTTAAACCAATTCTATTAATCAATAACCAAAAAAATAAGCAAAATGTTTGTTACTAGAGAACTTAGGGTTACAGAGCACCAAACTCTAGCTGTCACAATTAGTCAATTGTAAAGAACAAAATAAATTCTAAGCTTCAGTTTCATTAATATATGTTCCATTCTGCATTTGTTTGCATCCACGAAGTAAATGTCTGTCGAAGTTCATTCATTTTTCGTGACAGACGACAATTCCAAAAGTTGTATTGATTTCTTCTCAGAAACAAATTTAACGTTGGCTGTCAGAATAGCAAGCATGCTGTAAAATGTCATTTGAAGAAATGCAAGCATCTTATTTTTCTCCAACTTTTGCAAACTGCGTTGTTAAACATCAGCCCTTTAGCGTTTTTATTTGTCGTTAAACAGCAGCATTTTCTTAGCCCAGGAAGGACCGCGATGAAAGAGGCAGTCTATTTCTTGAATTATTTCTGGTATATTTGTTGTTTTGTCTCTCAAAGGCCTTAATCCAAACAGAAATTGGTCTCGACATTTTGTCCTTAGGGTAGTCATATCCCACACCAGACTCGACAATAAAATATGTATGCTCTCTGACGATAAATATTCTTGACATGCGTATCTATCTTGCAATATATTTTATGCCCCTCGTCCCTAAAATGGCTGAGAGAAGAGAATCATATTTGTCACTCTGTATTAGAATAAAACATTCCGAAATTAATGAATGGATTTTCTGTACAGAAGATACTTATTTGTTTCTTGTAAATATCTACTGGAATTTTCGCCGTTCCATCAATATATTTAGCTTTTGGATAAAATATGATGCAACTTGTTTATACAGCGATATTTATAGAGAAATGACACAAATAGGCTAGTGTATAGTTGTTCCATTAGAGTAATTTCCTTTTAAGCGTTTGTTTGTTAGAAAGAGTTGTGAGTTCGAAACCCAGTTTCACCAAAATTCTGTCATCTCTATAGGTTTGGCACACTTTAAATTCCCCACGATTTTCAAGGTGTTAGAAAATAGAACAGAGGACTGTGAACTTCTAAATGTTTTTCTCACTAAGATTTATAGTCTAAAAGATTCGTTCTAAAATAGTTAATGTAAATTTAAATTTGGGTATTTATCCAACTAATACGCCAACTGTTCTTAAATAGTATTATATCCATACAAATGTTTAAGGTATATTTTTTTTTGAATAAGGTGTTAAGGTTTTTTTGAATTCAAGAAAGAAATTGAACTTTATTTTCCACTTTTTCCGATTAATAATTCCATATTCTTTTGCATGCAAGTAATCTTTTTTTTTTCAATAAATGTAAATAATCATTTTCTTGTTATACCTTCACTTAGAAGAAGGTATTTTTAAAAAATATACTCAATCACAACTCTGATACAATATTAAACCTTTCTAGGCCAAATTATTATTTGCTGATAAAAAAATGTAACATTAAAACATAAATAATAAAATTCATATGTAATTAAATTTGTTATTTAATATTCTTTTTTCTGGATAATGTTGCCATCCATCAGTGTGTAAACAAAATATGAGTGTAAATGACTAATTTTTCTGATTCTTCAAAGCATATAATTCCGGGTTTTCATAATCTCATATTTGGAAAGAAAAAGTTAAATTATTTAGACCTTATATTGTAAAAAAATAATTATGTGCCTGTACATAACTCATTCTGTTTATGCTTACAGTAGCTTTTTAACTAAACACATTCACAAAAGGGACTTTATCTTTCTAAATAAGTTTTCTTTCTGTGTGTTTTGTGCAATAATAGTACATCATGCAGGAAGAAAACTTTGTTTATCTTGTTTTTGAATGAGACAATTCGTCTTTCTGTTGGACTTAGATCGTCGAACGTATTGCATATGCACAGTTATATTAAATAATAATAAAAAATTGCTTTGGATATTCTAATATTCGTTCTAAGGAGTTTCAAAGCAGCTAATACTCCCTGGGATGAGTAATCTCCCCAAAAATTAAATCGGGCATTGTGGTGAACACATTGTGGCCAATCCTATCCCTCACACAAAGGTTCTTCTTGCTCTTAGAGTGAGAGTAACTCAGCCATATAACATTGTTATACCTACGAGGGAAGTGAGAACCAACTACCATACTCATCTTTATATCTTAAGTGTCCCTGGAGAATTGGTCATAACTAATAATGAAAGACAATATATACAGAAATAAAAGCATGTAAAAATTGCTAATAAGAACTGTTTTTGCAAGTTTCATTTAATAATGAAGCATCGTACGTACAGTTTGCTTTGCTACGCTACTTCAAAAAAAAAAACTCCTCTTTTTTAAGTTTCTAAAAATTCTGATTTAATATTGCCGATCTCTCACAATGCGAATTTTCTTCTCAAAATCATAACAAGCTGTTTTGGTGAGTTTTCTAAAAAATCCCTAGTTATAACTCTGAAATTTAAGACATTAACTTCAAATGTTATCCATTGAACAAATACATAATGATAACTACTTAACAAATGTAAATACAGACAGTATGGATCAAAATTTTTGAAAACATTATATTGATCATTTGAGGCAATGTTTTAATTTTTCTATATAACTATTTATGAAACGAATCAATAGAAAGAAAGAAAAGGTATATCATTAAAAATGAAACTGTACAGGCTTTTCCGAACTCCTCAATCAGATGAATTAAATCAAAGCAATATTATCATTTTAATGACGTAATTAGATAATGATGGAATCATGTTTGAAATGCTTATATTGATTAAATGAATTAATTTTAAATTTATATTCTAATACAAGCTCCTATTAATTTGAAACAATAAGGATTATGATTTATTCGTTGCTTGGATTTCAATGGCTTAAGAGCTAAATGCTGGAACAAAAGCAGATAATAAATAACATTTTTATAAAACTATCTGGAATTAATAAACTGAAACTGTTATTCCCTATAAAAGAAAATTTGCTCGTATATTTTTAAAGGACTGTGTTAATTTGTATAAATATTTTTAGTAACATTAGGTATTTTTGAACCGAAATACTTTGTATGAAAGTAAAAATACTTTCGAAAATCGAAATGAAACGAATGACATATCACAAATAAATAAATAAACACTCCTCATTAAAACTGATACTTAGCTTTGCTCTGGAGAAAATAATGGCTCACAATTCAGGCAGCTTCACTATTCCTTTTACAATCTCTGAAATTTCTTACGGCGACGATTTTTTCTGCAGTTTTTACTCCTTCTTATTTTATGCATGTAAAATGGCTAATTTTTTAATGTTTATCAAAATTAACCAGCTATATGAAATAGCTTTTTCTTCCGACAATTCTTTCTTAACAGATTAAGCCAAGTAAAGCTTGTCTGAGTTATTCCACACAATCCCATAAAGCTATGTTAATTTATATAATATTTTTAATGTTATACCTAACTGCGCATATTATTATAGCGATGAATTATTCTACTTTGTTATAACTCTGTATATCATAACAATTATCAAAACATTTAGACTTTTGCTTAGGTTTTACATTTAAATAGAAGTTAAAAACAGCACTAAATGTATTGAGTCTTGGCAATGGCTTCCTTTTTCTGTCTCCTATTACTAATCTTATCATTCTTAAGATTAGACTATGTTTTTTAAGTAATGCCAAGCATATCCAATATAATATAAAAATATTACTTTATTTGTATCTAACATGCCATCTCCATCATTTTATGCCTCTACATTTCCAACTGTCCAATCATACTCGTCAACCGAAAAAAAAGCAAAAGAGCATTCCGTTGTGCTCTCTCTCGACAGAATTATTGTGCCAATCCACCGCCTCCCCCTGAAAACAAACACGGAAACTCCATACGTGTCATATTAGCTTGCCGGTGACAATCGCCGAGAGAGACAAGTGGGGCAGCGTTGTCTCCTCGGCTAAGCGATTTTACACTGCCAATCTTCATTTGTACGCCTAATCTCCCCCCTTCATTGCGGTTGGGCTTGCGGCACAACACTCGCGAATCGTTGTACTAACACATTTTTCCACTTCACTTTGTCACTCGGGAGGAAGAGGGATGCCTTTTTGGTTGCCTTTTCCACTCGTATGCGCCACAAAAACAGAAGATGCCACTTGAGTGGAATGTCAGACGGAGTATTGTTTTTCGATCAGTTTCTAATGCCATTGTACAAAATCCTATTAATGTTGAAAGCGTCTGAAAAGATAAGAATGTCTGCATGCATGCGTGACTATTTTTTATTTTGTTCTCGATTTCCAGCGAAAATCCAACAAATTTAAAATAAAGATCAACAAAGTTTTTCTTGGAATTTTTTTGTATAAAATATTTTTGTTATATACAGTGTGTCATTATGGTAGAATAAACTTGTTCCCCTTTAAACATTGCATCTAACTACATACCATTTTCAAAGTTTCGTTTAAAAAATGGTCAATTTTATGGCTATATACTTTAGTTTCTATGATGAGTGGCTGTAAAAGGTAAATATATATATACTTTCCTCATACTGACTAATTGTAATAATTGTGGAACTAAACGTTTGCTCTACTTCTTTGGAACACTATATATGTAATAATAATTTTACCATACCATAATTTTTAATTCCTGATAATACTGATGACGTCGGAAAGGATGATAGCAACTTCCAAATACTTCCTCGAACGGTATATATTCTTTCCTCATACTGATTAATTACAACAATTATGGATATAAACGATTGCTCTACTTCTTTGGAACACTCTATATATGTAATAATAATTTTACCATACCATAATTTTTAATCCCTGATAATACTGTTGACATCGTAAAGGATGATAACAACTTTCAAATACTTCCTCGAACTGTTTTTATTTCGCTCTGAACTATTCTGTGGTAGTCAACAGCTTATTTTCTAAGTAGTATATGGTATAAATGCATCCTGTTTAATATACTGGATATTTAATCCAATCAGAGTTCTAAATGTTCCTATCAATCCAATTGAAAAAGATAATGCTTAATATATCAGATAATATTGTTGATGAATTCTTAAACCAGATGTTGATGAAGAATATACTGGTGTCCATTGTTATTCTGGTTCAAAAGCTAACTTCTAAGCGATTGCTCATAGATATATATTTCTAAATTAAAAATGCCATAAATGAAGCAAAGAATTTCATTTTATGCGGATCAAATCAATAAATACACTGCTAAAGAAGCGCAATGTCTATATTTTTGTTAGATCGTCCTGTTCTATTTGCACTTTTTAACGAAATATTTCTGAGTTTTTAACATTTTAAACAAAAAAGTTAAAGATTTTTTTGACTAAAACTGACTGAATTATGAAGCTTTGCCTTTTTTTTTTAAAGATAAGTAATATTACCTTGAGGAAGCGGCAAGTACATAAATGGTTAAAAAAGGTTTGAAATAGTAATATTAAAAACTTCGTAACTCAATCAGTTTTATTTTTAAAAATCTGTATTTTAATTAGTTTAAATTTCAGTGTATTAAGTACCTTTTACAAAATAAGACTAAAAGAATATGGAAAGGATAAAGAAATGCGAAATTATTAGTAATTTTTTTGAAATTTCTATACATTGACTAAAACAGAATTAATTACATTTCTCATTGAGAGCCTTTTTCTGATTAGCATTTGTATAGAATATATCCAATAACAATATCTTTAGAAATTAGCTATTGGGTCACGATTAGAATAAACATCATATATAGATGTCATGAAACATTTAATGATGGCCGTGATGATATTTTTAAAAGAAGTGAAATCATTCCTTTGCCATCTGTTTCGTATAATATTTAACTAAAAAATGAATAAAATTGAATTTTTTAAATTAAAATTTAGTTATTTTCAGATTATGGTTATTTAGGAAATAGTGAGTTGGAAGTTTCCTGTATCACTCGTAAAAGTCCAACTAAAGAAATAGAACGTCAAATTAATGTGAAGACTTTTTGTAATTTGGAAATTTGAATAATTGTTTTTCTGATATGCAGTACATAGCATCTTGAAGACACATAAGAAAGAGAACATCAAATTAAATGAAGAGAAATTTTATAATATCGAAAAGTTGAATTGCCTTTTTTTAATTACAACAAACTAGAAAACGCTTTATAGCATCTTGAAAAAGCCTACAATAATCATTAGTGGTAATAGGAGACTAAGACTGTAAAAATCAAGCACAATGTTTTAAAAATGGTTCGAAAAAAACATTTAAATCATACATATAATTTTACAAACTAATTGCTGATGTCGTGTGGCTTTTCTAGTATTTAAACTGGTATTGTTTAAAATATGTACAGCATTGACAGAGAGATAAAGATGACATCTAAATGCTTTCATGAAAGTAATTTTAGTTGATTTTTAATCGAATATCCAACAAGTAATTTTCAAAGTTTAGAAACTGAGATCAACAATTACTATTCTACACTGAACAGTGTTAATAAACACTTAGAATGGCGGCTCGTTTTCAACTAGAAAATTTATAAATGCAATTAAAAAACTTCAAAATCTTTGAATAGGCTCTAAATTTCAATTTTATGTTCTAATTATTTTTTGCTTGTGAATATCCAAATTTCCTTAAACTCATTACTAAGCTATGCAAACTGCAAGGAATTAAAACTGAATTAAATCAGCAATCAACCGAAAACTGAACTTTGAAGATATTAAAATTGTATATTGATATTATAGAAAATTCATAAGCGAGAAAAATTTCAATCGTATAACCCATCAAGAATTGACTGAAACATCCGTTACGAAATTCAGCATCTTATAACGCGAAAAAAGTCAAGTTAAATTAATGTACTTAAAAAGTTAAACCTTTGGCTCATTTTGGAATATTGAGTTATAAAAAAGATAATAAGACTATAAAATATTGATTAAACAGAGAATTCATAGTTCACTAGAATAGAAGCAATAAATCGAGTTTTTAAATCTATTTGTGCATAATTGGGAATTACATTAAACATTTTTAATTTATTTGAATTCAATTGCAGAATCTTTTTGATAAAAAAACACAAGATAGCATTATTTAAAAACAAACAAATATCTATTTGAGACACAAAAGAACATTTGAAAAAACATTTAGGAACATTTCGAAAATGCAATTTGGGCTTCGCGTTGTTTTAAATTTAAATTAAATATTGAAAGTAGAGGAAATGGTTAAAAAAAACAATTCAACGATTCCTTGATTGAGAATGCACAACCTAAAAATTTAAGTAATTAATTAAGTTCTAAAAAAATCCTTCTCTTTGTGTTTCAAACAACCTTAACTGCGAACAATTATTCTTTTTTGATAAAGTAAATACTCGCCTCTAAATTAACAGACAATTAAAAAAGAAAAAAAATAGAGATCTCAGACGTATTAAGTTAAAGTTAGGATCAATAGTTAAGCAAGATGTAAAAACAAGTTTTGTAAAAGAACTTTTTAAACATTTTACTTTTGAAGTTTGTTTTATTTTCAACCCATTTAACAAAGCTTCTTTATCTCCGAGTCTTATAAACAAGCCTTCAGCAAAAACAGAAAATTACGTTTGCTAACGTCTCGCTTCTTAAGCAGTGACCGTCTGAGCCCTTTTTGAAATAAACTTATAGAGAACGTTAGGGGTATAAGAGAATCTCTAGAAAGCCGAAATAAATACGAAACAAGCTCCCGTATATTTGGGGTGGGGTGGGGGAGAGAGGGAGAGATAAAGGAACTAAAAACAAGCATAAATATATATCCGAGCTCGAGGAAGGAAAGCGGAAAAAGAGGAAATATCGGAAAAGAAAAAAAGATTACGGAAGCACGTCGAACAAAACCGCCATTTTGTGGGATCTGAGATCGTGTCAGGAAAGATACATCGGGAGATCCGTACAAATCTCCGGCAAATCTCATCGTATAATCCTCAAAAATCTCTTCTTCCCCCCTTAACGGTATAACGCTGCCCTACGGTGATGATATAGAGTTCTTCAAAGTAGATAAATGATAACATTGTACACTCTGCTTCGTATAAGGATTCTCCTCTGGTATAACATTAGGAAAAACTTCCGCACTCATTCGGTTTTGGATACACTTTTGTGGATAGAAAGAGCGCTTTATGTTGGCCTCGCTGCTTTTTACTTAAGAAGTATGCTTTTTTGAACTAAAGGAACAAGCAACCCTTTTTTGATGCTATCACATTTATGTTTAATAAAATATAATCATGTTTGTCATCCAAAAGAGCAAAGTAATGTTGTATCAATTTGTGTGCATATAAATATACAAAATTTGGAAAAGATTTCTTCGATTATTATAAAATTAGAAGTTTAGATTTAAGGGCAAAATCGTTATTTTTTTAACTTCCAATTATTTTTGCTGCTATAAAATTATTAAAAATTTCCGCAGTTATTTGGTTTTTGATTCATGTTCCGAACTTTTGAGAATAGGAAAAGCAATTATGTTTTTTTTTCTTTTTAGGTTCGATATAAGTAAAAATTCCTTTAGTTTCTAAAATTCTGAATGGCTTTGTTTAATGAAGATTGCAGAAATAAAAAATAATTTTCGAGCTTTACATTTGAAATGTAAAATAAAATTCCTGACATAAATACAAAATCATTTTAGAAATTTATTTTGCTTAGTATAAAATTAAGCAAAGGTTAAATGTGAATTATTGAATCCTATTTCAATGTAAGGTAAATGTGGAAATATAAGAAATTTAACCAACTTAATTAAATTTTATGGTCAAATTAAGACGAAGTTCTGTGAATATTGGATTTCCTATGAAATAAGCGAGGAAAAAGATTACATTTGATTGAGGAATCTATTTTTGTAGTGGCGTTTCTTTCCTGCCATAACATTAGATCATTCAATCAGTTTCGGAATCAGGATCAGCAATTTTTTTGTATAGAAAGTTATTATAAACTATACTATTATACAGTTTAGATTACTTATAGAAATCATTATAAACTATATTATTATGAAATTCATAATATTTTTATATGGCTATAATAATTAATGTATTATAACCCTTTGGAGGTTGGTTTCCGTTTCCTTGTCACCAAACTGGCCCAATACCCCCAGTTAACTAAAGTGAACTAAAGGGCAGTGTTAAAAGTTCTATACTAATGAGGGGGTGTTTCCTTTCTAAGACTAGGAATTCAGGAAGTAAGGTGTGGACATCTTTGGTGATAATTTACTTTATGGCCTGATCCTTCATTCGAAAGTAGAAATCGACCTCGATGCATCTGATTAATATAAAACTTTGACGGGGGGAAGTAGTAAAAGATTTAAGAAAAAAAAATTGTGAAATAATTAATTAATTTCTGCTTAACTATCGATTTTGTTCAACAAATATAATACGCGAAGAGAAAAGTATTAACCACGTTTAATGTTCTAAAAATACAAATAAATATAATTAGTTTCTAAGGATATATAAAATACTACAAATCTATTTTTATCTGTTCTTCGGTAAAAGAAAAATATTTCTGCAAATTCTATGTCTGATTAAATTGATAAATAAAGTATGGCTATCAGAACAAAATGGTACAAATTAGTTCTATCAGTTTAGATGAAAAAATTAAAACAAGTGATTAAAAAATTGCAGTAAGTTGTATTTTCTATAAAAATTTTCATATTCTATGATACAAGAATTCGACTGTAACATTAACTTTCTGAATTCACGAATAACTTGATTTTTTTATTGAAATTCTCCTAGTATTAAAGATCTTTAAGCGAATAATTTTGTTGTTGTTACTTATGGTACTTGCCTATGGGCAATCCCCCGCTTATACAGCAGCAGGTGTAAGCTGAAAGGAGCGTCTCTTGTTTTTGGAGTAGCTCCAACTAGATACAAAAGTATGATTTAGCTACACACTCACCATATTTGCTTGCACAACCCCTTTTTACAAGGGGGTAAATTCACATATCTCACAGATAACACAAAGAACAACCCTTTCCAAACCGGGACGAACCCGTGACTCCCAGAACACGAGGAGGATGTGCTACCTCTGTGCCAGAAAGCCGGTAGAGAATAATGTAAAGAAAACTTTTAATTGGTATCAAATAAAGAAAATATCTTTTTTTTAAATAAATAATTTTTCACGAACCTGATAACTTTGTTGAAGTTGATACAAAGGAAAGTAATAACATAGATTTATATTTTAAATCGCAAAATAAAATTTCATCATTCTTTATAATGATTAAAAAGCTAAAATTTGCCGTATGGCCTTTTCTTGGCCATATTAAAATATTTTGAAAACGATTATTATATGAAGATTCGAGATTTAGTATTAATCATAAGTGCCTATTTAAGGAAAGGCTACCTTTTGAAATTTACTCAGACTTATGAAATTTACATACTTAAAAATAGAAATAATCTTCCAAAGAATTTCATTTGTAGTATATTTTATTTTTTATGGTCTTTCTGGATTCGAATTAAAATCAAAATCAAAAAGTCTTCTCCGCGTTTGCTACGCATTTAACAAGAATCCCCTATACAATGTGAATCTTTCTACTAACCAAATTTGAAAATGAAAGAGAAATGAAAGGATCATTTTTGAATTTACCATGCAATTGAAATCAATTTCCTCTTTAGCATAATTTTTTTCAAATAAAAAAAATATTGCAAACGTCTGTTTTTTGACAATGCCTATCAAGCAAAAATATGCTCCAAAGTAAACAATTTGGTTTTTATTTAAAGCTAATAAAAGAAATTTCTTTCGTGTTTTTTTTGTCTTTACAGATTTTCTAACTATTTATGGAATGGTTTTTCATTTATTTGAATTTTAAGAGTAAATTACGTTTTAGCTTTTTAAGCTTTCCATTCTTTACTCATATTTTTTTTTAAATTTTTCTTTTGGAATTTCATTTGATACATTAAACGCCATGGAAAAAATTATTTAATATTTTTAACTTATTATTTTTCCCTTCACTGAATTTGAATATGCTTAAAAAGAACTGCAAAGAAATGCATGAAGTAACTCCAAAGTATTTGGAAATAAATTTTTAAATGATTTCTTTTCAAGATATTAAACGTATGGAACTATTTGATTTAGTAACGGGCATATACCAATTTTGTTATTTTAAAACATAATTTAATTTTGCTTTCTTTGCTATGATATTAACAATTAGAAAGGGGTATCAAATAATTAGAATGGGAATTAATGGTTAAAAAAAGCATCGTGTTCTTTCAGGTCTATAACATTTTTTTTTCACTTTTCACATTCTTAATGACAATTAATAATTATTAAAAATCAAAAATATGAAATTCATTGAATTTTTAAACTGAGTAAATAAATAAAACGAGTTATTCTATTTCTGATATCATTACAGTATTCAATTGATTAATGAGTTGAATAAGAATTATTGATTTACAAAGTACTGTGAAGACTGTAGATTTACCAGCTGTGTCACAAACATTTCTAAAATGTCTCTCGTCATACTACTGTTATTTCAAGAAGTTTTTCGGTTCTGTGTAAGTTTCCGTGTTTAATTTAATTATTATCTCTCTCTTACTTTCAATTAAAACAATAAAAAAATATTTTTCTCAAGTAATTTATTGTATCTCATCATGAGATTTAATCATCTGGCCAAAGTGAAATTTAAGCTAACATTTACTCGTTATTACAAGTATTTTTCAATGGTAACATATTTTACTGCTATTCATAACCGCATTTTGCTATAGATTGGAAAGGCATCTCAATATTTCTCGAGCACTTAGAACCATTCTTTCCTCTTGTAATAAGTTAGGTACGACTACCGATGGCATATCATGCAATAGTTATGTGTTTTTCAATCTGTTGTTGGCAGTGTATTTCCATATTTTCCACGCATAAAAATTCCATTGCCTTCTTTTCTTAATACTATACACCATCAGTAAAAAAGCTTAAGGTGCTTCAGATGCCCATAAATGTACATGTAAATGCGCTTATATTTCCGAGCCCAGTGCATATTTCGCGGCGGTGAAATAATCCATAACATTATACAAATGTTTTTTCGATTTTATGAGGATATTCTGAAGCAGGCTACAAATTCTGGAAGGAATATAGATAAACTTTCATATTGTTACTTTTTGAAAGTATTATTGTTAATGTCTACTCCAATATTCTGGAAATATCCATTGGGATATTAAATGCATTACTTTTATACTTATTACTTAAGGTATGTGACGACACTAAAAAATTGACTTTTTTGGTGAAACTACGAAATTTTATTTTATTTTATATTTTTAAAGTTTGAATAGTTTTCTTTTTTTAAATCCATTTTTTCTAAATTTTGTTTCTAAGCCCATATTTTGGTGGGTTTCCCTGATTTTTATATTTCCATTTATACACGTTTAATTAATATTTTACATCTTTAAATGCTATTCTCTCAAATTCGAATTTTTGTTTGAATTTTCTTTAAAAAAAATTGACATGATAGTTTCTCAACATGCTTTGCTGTTCCTAAACTAGAGAATGTGTAATCTATTCATTTAGAAATAGTTTACAGGTGCTGTAATGTTTCACAATGTGAAAAAACGTGAAAATTTCATGTTATTTATCCGCCTAACCTCAATATTTAGAGTGGAAAGATAAAAGAGGAGCTTTATATATATAGAGAGAGAGTGGATCGAAAGTTTGAACTATTAGTTCAAACTTTCGATATATATATTTATATATCTTGTTCAAATTTTCAATTGTTAATAAAATACTTTTTATTCATCCACTCAAGTTCAAATAATTTTTCTTAAACTTGGAAGTGGTTGGCACTTGATGTTAATACATTTTTTTAAATATATATACCTTAATTTATTTTCAATACTTGCAATAGAGTTTTAGCAGTTTATAAGGGAAATCAAAATTAGCAATCAGTAGCTCAATCGTTAAAGTGCAAGGATTTTATCATTTTTCACTAGAAGATGAAGAATGTGAGTTCAATACTAACTAAAATCAATAATTTTTTGATAAATTATTTATATTAATTGTAATTATTTAATAAAAAATCCCTAAAATAAATTTTTTTGTCCTAAATAGAAATTGATTTAAATTTTTTTATAATACTTGTTTTTAATTCAGGAGCTCAATAATGTACGCCTTATACTCTCTGCAAAATTTTAAATATACCATCTGATAAACCTCATAAGGAAAAAAATTTTGCTTTAAAAACTTTTTTCAACAAAAAAATGTTTTTTCCGATTTTTAAAATATTTTTTTTATTTAATTGATATATATTTTGTTTCATCAGAGCTTTTTTAAACTTTTGTAGGAAAACATTCAAAAGTATAACTATTTTAGAGCAGTTTTCAAAAGATTTTTCCCAAACATAGTCTCATAACTTAAAGGATACGTTTTTGAAAAAAAGAAAATCTCTCTTATAAATATATGAATTGGTAATTAAAAACTTAGTGCTAAACACAAACTTAAAAAAAAAGTACTCAAGATTTTGGACATTCCTTATTGAAATTAGTATACGTTTAAAAAACTTAACTTCAAAGTGAAATCTTGGCTGGAATTTTTTTTTTCATTAATTATGAGTTTTAGCAATATTTGTAAACGATTTTATTATGTTCTTCTTTATCTCTGCAATCAATAAATTAATGCATAATATGCGTCAGATATATATTTAAAATATTACACATAATATTTACTTATTCCAATTTTTGTCTTCCTAGCAATAGATTATTTAATAATTTTCAGTTCTTGCTTTTTCCAACTTTTATTCCACACCATGTTTACCTTCAACGATATTTTTTCAAATAATTATTCATGTTTACTAAATAATACATTACAAAAAAATAATCTTCATATAAAGTTCTGTCAGTAAATGATGTAAATGTTCAATGTAAGTTAACTTATTGTGAGAAAACTATTATCTGAAATAAAATTAATAAGTAACTTTTATCGGTCATGATAGCCTGGTTAGTAGAGTATTGGACTCGTATTCCTTAGCTTGCGAGTTCGAACTTCTCCAGCCGAAGAATCTCCGAGTGTTTTAAATCTATTGTGGTCACAAAGACCTCCATGTCGAGAATAATATAATTGGGGGTACTGGGTCATAGGTGATCGTTCTCTGTTCCAAATCTAATTTACGATCTGTGAAGGAATGAATGCAATGCTTGAAAGAAGTCTGACCCGTAAAAAGAATTTGTGACGTATTTGAGCTAGTAGCCAGACTTCTGCCCTCGGGTGCTCACGGGTGCCTACCTTCAGAAGCTAATGCACCCATCCTTCCGTTGTAAAGCGGAGCACAACAACAACAAGCTTTTATTGGATTTATTAAGTAAATATTATTAATTAAATCCCTTGTCATGATAAGCATTTGTCTAATCAGAGTATTCATTAATAAAATATTTGAATATTCAATAAATAAAAGTAAGATAAGCTTTAAAAATAATTATGATAATCATTATGGTGAAAATGTTCTGCTTTTGGAAATTATTTTATCTTAAATTTTAGAAACACCTTTCTTTTTAGGAAGAGAAACGCATGCTACCGATAATTATTCATGTATATTCGGTGCAGCCTCTTCATGCATAATGTTCAAAACTGTGAAATCTTGTTCAACCCATATCTTAAGATTTCTTCCATAAAATATCAGCATCTCAAGAAACCGATATTCTCTGACTCCGATCTTAATGTCTTCTTCTTAAGAAAATTCACTGAAAAATGAAGTAAACGTCAAAACTCCCCTCTTGGGTCTTTCCTTTAAGATAACCTCAAAAGTAACTTTTTATTTCTTTTTCCCAAGACTTTTCTCATTTAAGATCTAAAATAATCCGACCATCTTCCAGGCCGAGACAACGATTTAGGAGAAATTTCAATTTCCTGATCATCATCTTTCTTAATAATTCGCTCCCTTGTCACAAGTTCGGAAATTAAGCTATTTACACTCCCCGTTAAACCAATTGGGTTGTGTTAATTATTGCTGTTTGAAGTACCGCGATTTATTGTAAACACATCCGTTGAAAACTCTTTTTCCTTCAGCGGAATTTTATTCCTTCTCCTAAAAGATACCAGTCTTGACAAGACATTTAATTACTGTTTTAGATCGATGTTACTTGAAAGTCGTAATGTCAGCCTTAGGAGTAATTTTTATTAGTCTCGCTTTGTGTTTCTGTCTTTCTCTCGCAATGCGAGGATATAACATGTTTTGGAATTGATTGTTTTTAATGAAGTTATTTGATGCTGTTTTCAATTGTTGTGAATTTAACTGGAGAGAGTTGTTTCCGGTATGACAAATAAAGTATCCCGTGCAGCAGTTACATGAAGTTGGATTCTTTAAAATTAATTTTTTTTGTTTGGGTGATTAATTTTTAATGTCGGTTCTTTGAATTCTTAAAATCAAATTTTTAACTTCTTCCCGAATTTAGATTAAAAAATAATGCCTTTTCCCTGCTCAAAATTTATTCGCAACATACTGAAGTGAAAACAGTAGGTTTTTTAATATAGTTTTTGGAAATAAAAATTTGAATTTCAACATGAAATTTTACATAATATAAATTCATGCATAAGTATTGCTTTATTTATGATAAGAATACAATGTTCCGAAGCTGAATTACTCATAAGATCTGCTTACATTTGCATTCCAATAATGTTCTTGCTTTAAGTTATGTTTTAGTTTTCTTAATTAAAGATTTCTGCCGGCGTTCTGGCACAGAGGTAACGTGCTTTCCTCGTGATCTGAGCTTCCCAGGTTCGAGTCCTAGCTAAGGCATGGTTATTCTTCTGTATTCTATCTGAGAAGCGTGTGAATGGGCCCTCCCCCTATGAAAACGGGTTGTGAAAGCGAATATGATGAGTGTTTAGCTAAGGTCCTACTACTGGCCCTAGTTTGCGCTACTTCAAATAAGAGACGCGTGTTTCGGCTTACATCTACTGATGCATCAGTGGGCTTGTCCATGGCAAGTGCCATTAGTAGCAACCACAGCAGCAGAAATTCCTACTGAATGCTATTGACAGTGCCTTATGGTAATATTAATGCAAAACTGATAACTGTGTTTTCAGTTATAAATTGTATTAAATAACTAATATATTTGAAAAATATTTTAATTCAAGTTTGATGCCATTACCCAATTTAGCAACAAAATACTTGTATATTATGCTTAGGAGCGTCTCAGTTGTGGAATTAATAAAGATCTCAATCTGAATGACAAAGAAATTCAAAAGAATTCCTTCCGATTAAAAGCTATGAGACATTATGACAGTCCAGACAATAAACTTGCAAGAATATTTTGTAAAGAAAATTATGATAAAACTTTCAAGCACTTTTAAACCGGGCATCATTTTTAATCATTTTTCGTCATATTAAAAATATGCATAAGACTGTAAATGAAAATTTAAAATCAATCATAATAAACAATTCCATTTATATATATTAGCTAAAATTTGAAAAATGTTTTTCAAAGTAAATGCCTACTATCTTTATTTGAAATATTTGTTAGATTTGTTTTTTTGGTATTTAACAACTTAATTTTTTTTCTAATTTAAGTATTTCTAAGAAAATTTGTTTTAATTATTACTCAGGTAAATATTTTAATTGGCGACTAATAGCTTTATCCTAACGGAAATTCATTTTAGTAAAACAAACACTGCTTTGTAAAATTCAAAAATATGAGTCAATTAATAACCTTACTGGTTATCTGGATCATTTTTTAAATCCAAAAGGCAGAACTAAATCAAGCTGAACTTTCTAAGCTTGAAAATCGATGCAAATTTATTTTAGTAAACTTGGTGCATTTCGGACATTTTCATCCTAGTTTGAAATAATTATTATCCATACAATCAGTAAAAGACATAAATAATAGAGATTGTAAAAATCCACAAAAACTGTGTTATTCAGCCTAATTCTTGAATGCATATTACTTAATAGAATCACTATAGAAGACATACTTTTTTTCATTTGATAGTTTGCCATAGAATATAGAGATTTTTCTCTTTTCAACCATAGAAGAAATAAATTGAACATGGGACATTAATTATTATTTACTTATGACAAAGATTAAAATGAAATTATTGGCGTATGTATAAATTAAAATTGCATATAAATTATCAGAAATTTATTATTAATAATTATTTAAGCTATACAGCCAGGAAATTATTTAAGTTATACAGTCATCTGATTCCAAATTTTAGAACTGATATTTTTTGCTAGAATTGCTGCTCATATAAAGGTGCTGTGAAATTAATTTTAAGAAATAATTTGATAGCGTCTTTAGAGCCATTTTTAACGGAAAATATTTTGAGAGAAGACTCGAGGGTAAAGGATTTATTTTAATAACCAATTTAAGAAAAAAACACAGAGAAATTAATTTGATGATATTTGTAAAGTAATTTTAATAATATATGTAATAATCAAAAGATTTTCAATTTTGAAAATGTATTCAAAATAATAGATAATGAAGGATTTAAGATAAAGTATTAAAAAAAATTATGTAACATCTTTCCTTTTCTCCAAAAATAATAGACTAAAAATAATATCTCCATTTATCCAGTTTCAATAGATCTAGTTATTAAATGAACTTTTATAATTATTATAAAATAGGCAGCTGGTTTAGATAATTCATTGTATCCAAGTGCTATGAATTTAAATAAATTAATCATTCCAGAGCATTTTTGGCTGAGCTAAAGTTACAAATTTCATTGTTTATGGGGAATAAATAAAAGTTAGACCCGATTCTACTCATCGTCTCCGATGTTCAAGCCATTAAAAAAAATTCCATTTATGTGAGACTTTGCAGAGACTTTTCATTGAAGGGAAACAAAAGTCATTTCTGAATAATCGTCATTTGAATTAGAGGATAACAAAGCTTTAGAGAAAGTTGCGGAGCTAATGTTCAAGAAAAGTTTCGTGCGAATTCATAACCTCTTGTATGCTCATCTGAATACAAGCTCTGTATCGAACACTTTTCTGCAGGAATTGTTCCTCGGCGAAGCGTGCTGCCAGGGCGTACTTGAAAATTTTAAAAATATGCTGATGGTCCTTGTAGGCGAAGTTGAGCGTCAAGGTGACTCAAGAGCGGAGCCCAAAGTAGCATATCTATGCTAATTACTGGTTATAAAAGCGACCACGGCCTCAGAGAAAGAAAAAAAAATCGAACCATGAGCATGTGTTTCGTTTCTTCCATCAAGTTATCAGTCTGAAAAGATTTTGTGGGGGGATCGATTACCGTCCCTATCGCTTAGCTGTTCTTCCCCTCCCCATAGATAGAATTCTTTTCATTTGGAGCTCTATTCGAGAATAAAAGATTTCGCCTCCCCCCATCCCTGTAGATAATGCTCCGTCCCCATTTTCTTGCGGAGTCGAGTGTTTTAGGAAAGGAAACAGTAAAAAATGACTTTTGTGCCCAGCATATGATAAAGGAACAAAATGCACTTTCCATCCGACTCTAAAATGTGTTTGGACGATAACTCCGATGGAATTGCTGTGTTTCTTTGAGGCGGCTACTTGCCACCATTGAATCTTTTATCACTTTCTCCCTTTCCAAGGAATTATTTTACATATGAAAGGAACAGCCTTTGCTTTCTAACTAATCGGATATCAAGTACTTAGCAATTCCTTATTCCATTACCATTGTTTCTTTCCAAGTTCTTTCAGAGACCCACAACTTTGGTCTTGTCAGAGACATATTAACAAAGGAATTAGTGCTTTAAAATTCCACCGCGAACATATTAAAGTTCCTTGGCAAGATGTGTTTTGCAATTTTCCGGTACTTAAAACTACGGGAACATGGCAAATAGCAGCAATGAATAAAACATGTGACTTGAAGAGAAAAAGGAACATGCGCAATTAATTTTTTTTCAAATATTGGATAGCTTCTAATGAATAAAAGCTCGTTTTTCTAAAAAAATGATTGCATAATAGGTATACCTAGGCTAAATGATATTTAAAAGAAATGCTTTGAAATGCTGAAAAGATTTGTCTTGTCTTAACTTGAATATTTTGGCTTTAAAATAGAAGTTCTTAAATTTTTGTTCAAAGAATGAGAAACAAATATAATATAGAACTTACTAATGGCAAAAAGATTGCAAAGAATTTTGATCTTTAAAACCTTTCATTGCTAAATTTTTCAATAAACTGTTTAATAATTTTTATACAATGTATTTACTTTGCAGTATAAAATAATTCAACAATATTTTAAGAAACATATTTTTAATGTAAAATTTTTGAATATCGAAGTTGGTGATAATATGAGGTACTCCTAAAATAGTTAACAGAAATAAAGATAAGGTTAAAAAATATAATAAAACATTTATTAATTTAAGTATATTCTATTATAATGTATTAATATAATGAAATATGATAAATAATGAAGCCATTTCAATACATTTTTCATTATAAAAATTTTTATAAATAAATATTTGATCCAAAAGGTACTCTTTAGAATATAAACAGAGATTATAGATAAGATTTTAATGTTTAGGAAACTTGTACACACGAATACCACTTGAGGTAATCTACTTTTACTGGAATCGGTACAATAATTCGTCATTCTCTTTCAAAAGGAAGTTGCAAAAATAATTTGTACTATTACTAAATTAATTAAAAATTAATCTATAAAAATAGTCCAGATCTCAATTTTAACTCTAAAATTCTTTAGAATTATTATAATAGATTTTATATAATCCCTTAATCATTTGAACCAATTTTAATACAAGAAAATAAAACATAGTTACAAGCTATTTGCATTTATTATTACAAGAAATATATGTTGCATCTTAATAATTAGCGACCAATAAGAACTTTTATATTCAATATTTTTATTGTTGTTTCAAACATTTACAGAACAAGCAAAATGTCCTCAATATAGGGATAAATATTTAATGTTAATAATGCTGTAAGTCTAGCAGAAACATCAGATTGTTTTTATGTCATTTTTATTATAGTTTTCAAAGATCATGAAATGGAAACCGAAAATCTTAAAGAACTCTACATTTTTTGGTAAGCAAAAAATAAGCCAAACAGAGTCTTCTAACATTAATAGATTAGACATTAAAGTAGATCTATGTTCTATTTCCAGCATGAATTTAAAAAAAAACCTATAAAACTTCTAGGCAAGAAAATAAAACCATTTCTAGCTAAAAATTGTACTCAGAAAGACAGAAAAGTGATATAAAACTTTCTGCAACATGGCTTTTCTCAGCCGCCTGAAAAATTTTCAGTCATCGTTTCAAAAATTATTAAAAAATTGTTCCTTAAACAGTATTTTTGCGTAATAGAATCATAAGACACCTCCTAAGCTTATTGAATTTATAGCTTACCACATCATGAATTCATGCGATTCAAACTAATTTATTGTCATCAGAGTAGAAAAATATGTTATTTCAGACTCATTAATTTTTTCCTTTTTTCGAATATATACACTCCTACTCTTTTCTTTCTGAATCGCAACGAGGCCGATGAATGTTTGATTTTAGAGCAACCTGTATAAAAGAGACTCAAAACGAATTTTGTATCTCGAGACACAATATGTAAGCAGGTAATACAGCTGCCTTGAAAACCCTTCCTTCGGAAAACATTTCAAGAGCGATTGTATTTCCGGAATCTTTTCACGAATGTGCTTTGATACACGAAGGCGAAAGGACTCCAAATCCCGTTTATGAGGAGTAGAGAAATGTTGAATCGTTACTACGTTTGGCGTGAGATCGTGTAGGGGAAGAACCCAGGAATAAATTCCTTTTACAGCTAGATCTCGAGAATTTATTCTATGAGCGGGAGAATAAATCGACCGAATTTTCGGATAGAGAAATAGATATAGGTTGTTATTTCAGAACAAAGCAATCAGTATCTGAGAAATGGAAACCTAAAGGATGAAGCTGGGATTTTCGAACAAATTATTTGTTCGAAAGTTAGAATCTTTTCATATAAAAGTATTTCTTTAATTTATTTTTGATTCGTAAATCGAGCAGAAAATACAAAAAAATTAATATTTAAAAAAATTGCTGAAAAATTTGCTATTCCTACTGAAAAGTTATAAATTATTTTTATGTTTTAAATTTAAAATACAGATATTGATTATTTTCGTATAATGAAGGAAATTCGAAAACCTACACCATCAGATCTAGAAAATATTCATCGGAAAATAATTTCGTGGAAAGAAATAATTTCGTATTTCCATAATATTAGTGATGATGAATTAAAGACTAAAAGAAAAAATAATAATTTAAATAAAACTATTCCACTTTTTAGTATAATAAAAGTTTTTATTCAGATTATTTGCGATGTCTCAAATTACATCAAATTTATTTTGTTTTATGGAAATTAATTATTAGTACTTGTACAAATGGGTAAAAAGCAGAATAGAGATAATATTCTACAGAAACCTCTAAAAAACTTCAATATTAAGAATCAAAATAATTTATGCAATATCGAAATTGTTTATGCCAACTAACTGTACATTGCCTTATTCCATGATGTTATGTAAAGAATTTTTACCTTACAATAACTTATGCAGTGAATTCTAGAATTTAACTGTTTTTTAATGAAATTATATTAAAATTTTTGAATTTATATTTAGATATCTAGAAGTATAAATAAATCACTAAGTTTTCCTTAAGTGCGTTTCATATCTTATATACTTGTTTAATGATTGTGTATACGCTTAATTTTAGACTTTATGAACAGATATCATTGCAGTTTTAAGGTTTGTTCTTTTTGTTCCAAATTGGTTTGAATATGGAGCCTATTTTTAAAAATCTACTCTTTTCCAGCTTAATTCCATTTATTTATTTAAATTTGCGTGATTTATTGTTTGAAACAGTTGATTTTATGTTTTTTTTATCCGTTGATCCAACGAATTCTTTCCAATGAATGTTGTAGTTTTCTGGGTTAAAAACATTTCCCCATAAATGTTTCTTTCTAATTTTCAATATTTGTGAAGTGATTTGTCAAATTCTTCAAGCAATAAAAGTGCGTGCATTCTTTATATTTCTATAAAAATTAACCGTAGAAAATATGTGATGCCTCAATCAACCATGAAAATGGATTTCATTTGTTTTTGAGTTATTCCTATGAGAAGGAACAATAAAAAATGTTTTTAATTTAAAATTCTATGAAATGATTGTTGAAAAATTAAATTAATGTTAAGTAAGTTTCTAAATGCTAAATAAATCTGTAGGGAAAATAAATATATTGAACAGCGTTTAAAGAAAAATTCTGTATAGCATAAACTGACGTTAAATTTTATATATATTATCAAAAAAATCGAGACAGTAAGAGTTTATTTACATGCTTTCTCATAACATAAATCGTAAAAATATACTTAAACTCAGTTTTATTCTGATAAGAAACTATTTTCCTAAATTTGGTGGTTGTAACCATATACTAAGACAACAGTTTATTTGGCAGGGAAATAAAATTTCCAATTTTATTTCTTTTTTGAAGAGAAAAATAAAACGCTTTAATCGAAGGCATAACAAAAATAAAATATATAATTTTAATTATTTATTGACATTATTGGGAATTAAAACTCAACTGTCTAAAATTGAATAAATTCAAAATGAATCGCATCAATATATTGACTCGTCAAATAGATATAAGTGACAAACAGGTCTTCTTTGCAGTATCAGAGTCAACAGCTAATAATAATTAGAAATTATAACGATATACATTGATTCGAGTTATCCGAAATGGTTTTCACAGAATTACATTTTTGAATTTGCTATTTCAAATTGAATATTTATCTTAGGTAATATTTTGATTAGTTTCTCTCCAACCAGAAAAATTTCGATTATTTGCTTCGTTTTGGAGCTATGCAATTAAGATCGGACAATTTCTATATAATGTTACTGAAAGTTCAGTTCATTCTTTAAGTTCTTCAGTTCTCCAATGCTTGTATTTGAGCATTTAATTTCCCCACTCTTCAAAACAATATTATTATGTTTTATCTGGTTGAAATGTTAAATGTTAATATTTTAAAATGTTAAATGTTAATATGTTAAAATATGTTTTATCCTGTGTTGTCTTTTTCGTTTATTAACCTCATGGCTAAAACTAATGACAATTTTTATTAATAAGAAAGTTTTTTAATAAATATTATAAATATTCATGTTTATTAATAAAAATCTTTCTTATTAATAATTTTTATAAACATTTTAAACATTCATGCTTGTCGGCGTCCTGACATATGGGTAGCACGTCTTCCTTGTGATCTTGGTGTCCCGGGTTCGAGTCCCTTTTCGGGTGTGATTGTTCTTCTGTGTTTTATCTTAAAGGTGTGTGAATGTACCTCCTCCCCTGTAAAAAGGGGCTGTGCAAGCGAATTTGTGATGAGTCAGTAGTTAAGTCATACTTTTCGCCCTAGTTGGTGTTACTCCAAAACAAGAGGCGCTCATTTCGGCTTAAAAATCGCTGATGCATCAGCGAGCTTCTCCATGGCACGTGCCATTGGAAACAATAACAACAAACATTCATGTTTAAAACTGCTTGGTGATTTAAGTTGGCATGATTGTTCAAAGAAAAAAATATAAACTTTTTTATTATTTTTTATTTTATTTAAACGCATGTAACATCAATTCAAAAATATCCAATTAATGAATATCCTTTATTTTATTTTCACTTATATCTATTTATTTCACAGATGTTTTATTTACTTTTCTGTTTAATTTAACTTTATAACTATAAAATTGATTTTCATAACTATTATTTAATTTCTTTACTTAATTATGACAATTTAACTGTTTAGCAAACGTGCAACATTATTTTTAGTGCCATAAAATTTTCTTAAAAATACAACAACATATTTATTTATTCATTCAGTTGTGTTACTTTATACTCAATTTTCGGAAGCAAAAAGATCAGCACAAAGGTTTTTATTTAAGTTGAAATTAAAAGAAGAAAAGAAATTGGAGTCCCCCCCTTTTAGGAAAAATTTATTTTTGCACGATTTTATTGAAAAGTGAATTTTAATATTTATATTCAAACTTTAAAAAAAATATTTACAAATTATGTTAAAATAAAATCTAATCCAACTTTTAAATGCATGAGAAATAAATTTCTATTTTTCTTGATTATTCAAGTGAAAATTAATGTTCTTACGTAAAACAATTAAAATAAAAACAAAAAAGGCGATAATGTTTTCCAAGACTGAAGACTAAAATATCCGGTTCATTTATCTCAAAAGTCCATAGACGAATTTGTTTATTCTGGTAAAATTAATTGGATTTTTTTAGTGAAGATTTAATTCTAAAAATGAAACAATTTTTTAAATTATATAATGGGGGACATCTTTTCTTTTCACATTTTTTATAATGAAAACTTGTCTGAAGACAAAGGTTAATTCTGGTCCGAATTGCAATAAATCGTTTATTATATAATTATTATTGGAAATTTTCCTAAAAAGTTTTGATTAATGTATTTATTTACAAAATGATTATTTTCTTGTACATGGATAGTCATATATGAGAATTAGAAGCTCCTGTCATGTATCTGGTCCTCATTTCCCTGGTAGTTACATTAAAATCGAATGATCGAGATACCTCAACTTTTATGGCGGAGCGTACCTTCTACAGAAGGGATTGGGAAAATTATGAATTGATTTGTTAAATGAAACCTTCGTTCTACAACTACACCACACTTATTTAAGAGCAAACAACAGAAATTCAATCGCTCAAGTGAACAGGGCAATACTTATTCGGAAAGCTACATCACTGTGATTATGCTTCGTTTCAAATTGTAATTTTTGTCTGCAAAAGATTCACATGCATACCTGATTATTAATGGAATCAGGTTTCTGACGCGTAAATCTTTGTTTTTGAGATCGATACTCTTCGACAAGAGCATTTCACCCCTTTAGAAAGTGAGACGTGAAGCTAAAGAAGCAGTTTTAGATGGATTTTGAGTACAGTCGTTTTCTAGAACTAAGGTTGACCGCTCCCTTTAATCTATACATAGTATAAAAGGAAGTCTCCTAAAAGTGTCTGCGTGCTGGAACCACAAAAACTCGAGAAATAGATAACGGATATTGAAGATATTTACTCCATTTTGTAGAGCCTTTATTGGGGAAGGTTTAGTACATTAAAGTTGTTTCAAAAAAAAAGGGGAGTTTTAAAGGGGATTTAAACGTATTGGTGCATGTGCAAAAACCCCAAACGGCGCATGTGTAAATAGCATGATCTGCTTTATGCATATGCGATACATTTTTTGTTTACGTCTGATTTTAAACAGCGATTCAAATCTCATTATGCTGAAAAGAAGGAAATCTAACCTCGAAATGATCGTCTGTGTTTTATCTACTGACATATCATATTTTTATCCTTGTAACAGTCTAAATATTTCTTAGTGTGTACTATAAAAACTATCTTGTAGATATTTTCTTTAATTCTTAAATATTTTTTTGTTTGTTTGATATTTCGTAACATACCCATGTCATATCGGGTGGAGGCTAAATTTAAGTTGAAAAGCTAATTTTTCTTCATGGAATCTATGCTATAGTCAACGCCGTGCAGCTATTGCTAGTGTATAATAAAGGAGAAAGTCCAAAGAAAATGTTTTCATTGTGACAATTTTGTCTTTTTCTTTAATCTTCTAGCTGAAGTTGTCAGAAATATCAAAATTATATTACGAAAAAGTCACATTTCTTATTTTGTACTAAATTTTGCTAATACATTTTCTTGTAAGTTATAAATTAGGTAACGGAATCATGCTATATTTGTCATATAGGTTTGTTAAATAAATTCAGGCATTTTTCTGTGTTCTATCTGTAAAGGGTATGAATGTACCTCCCTGTAAAAGGGGGCTGTGCAAGCAAATGTGATGAATGAGTAGCTAAAGTCATACTCTTGGCCCTAGTTGGCGCTACTTGAACAAGAGACGCCTATATTCGGCTTAAAATCTGCTGATGTATCAGCGAAGTTTGTCCATGGCAAGTGACATAAGTAACAACAACATAATTTTAAATGATAATTAAAATATTTTTATTGTAACAATTTTGCGTCGGAAACCAGATATAACTATTTTGAATTTTATTCTTAAAGCATATCAGAGATGTGTGACTGTTCCCCTTGTAAGAAGGGGTTGTGAAAGCGATTGTTTTGAGCGTGTAGCTTGGCTCTATTTCAAAACAAGAGACGCTCATTTTGGCTTAAAAATCACTGATGCATCTACGAAGTTTGTCCATGGCGAGTGCCATTAGAAACAACAACAGCAACAAATAAATTTGTAATGCAATTTGAACGGCAAATCATGACTTTACGATTTATCTCTTTATTTTAGATAAAATATACCTGCCATTAGGGTGAAGAAGCACCTCAGATCTACTTCCAGCTCAATATATTTCCTTTTTTGTAAATCTTACTTTTTGATAACATAAATATTTTATTCGTTCTGATTTTCTTTCACTTCAAATTATTAAGATTTTTTAATACTGCTTTGAAATGAAAATCAAATATTTTTAAAGACAAATACCTAGCCTAGACAGCTATAAATTATGGATGTAATCAAATGATTATTCTTACATATTATCATTTCTTTCCAGATTATCACACAATGGCAATGAATGAATGTATAAGCTCCAGTGAGTTTTTACACATCACTCTATTTTAAAATAAACAATTATAAATTTTGATGGAATATCAACTAGAATGATCTAATTGAGATAAGCACACGATTTATTAATTAAAAAATATTTTGACTTTGTTTGAAATCATTAGAAGGAAGGATCTCATCCGATGTTGTCGGAAGTATTACATTTTTACTCTATATTTAATTCAACAGTTACGTTTTATCAGATATTCATGTTTTTCAAAGTTTATACCTTTCGCTGACTTTATTGAGAAGCATAACTACTTATTTTTAAATTTTAATATAATACCAATAATTTCAGTAAATGATTTTATCTTTTGCTTCTTTATTTTGTACTTGGATTTTTTATTAAGAAATTATATTTTTCAATCATGCGTTTGGTGCAGCATAGTTAAATCTGTTTTATGTTCTCTTAACACCCAGTTTTCAGACTAATATAATCTAACACTCCACAATTTTTGGGATTAGAAAACATTTAAATTCTATTTGTTCATGATACAAGAATACTGGCATAAAAATTCTACAACATAATAAGAGCAAAATCAGCGTTTTATTAAATTCCATGGATGTGTTTCTTTCAGTAATCTTTCATTCCCAGCTGTAAGGAATAAGCAGCATAAATTAAAGCCTACATTGCCATTTTCCATTTTAACTTTTAAAAGTTAAGGAAAATTAATTAGTAACTTAAGCAGTATTTTTTTGCCTATTATTAGCAAATTATATTAAAAGCCGAGTTTCGAGAAATTCTGTATATTTGGGGAAAAAAAGGGCACAGCAGTAATTGCTTATCTGATTATTATCAATTCAAAACCAGGAGAGAATATTCATAGATTGTTCCGAAATATTTTCATTTATATTTTGTTTTAACTCAAAGCATTTTCTTCATAAAGAGAATCTTAAATGCATAACGTATTAAGTAAGCTTGTAAATGCGACATGTTTTATTAAATTTAACATTTATTTACTTCAGTTAAAACTCTCATTTATTAGAAGGCACAGCTGCAAAGAAAATCTCGTCTCTGCGGTGGAGTCGAATTGTAATCTACGGGATTTATTTTTTTTCCCCACACCCTTCTCAAAGGGAATAAACGTTCATCTAACGTATTTCTGTTAATTTGAGTAGTAGCTACAACAAACCGAGCTTTTAAAAATCCCAAGGAGGTAGACAGAACAGTTCTACTTTCCAATTACACGCTTGACAAGTTGAGAGGCGTTCCGAATTTTAGTAATGAAAAATTTCGACGGTTTGATATTAATACCATTAAGAGTTAAAGAGTCCAAATGCAAAATCCATTAGCTACAAAACGATCTCTAACAATGCGAAGCGTTCAGAATCGTAATTTTTAAATAGCTGCTTAAATGATCAAAGGCTCCCAGCGTTTAATGTTGAAAGAGACACTATGAATTAGTTGAGAAGAGCATGACTACATTCAAATGAATCTAGCGCTAATTACATAACTGACGAAGAAATGAAAAATTTTTCATCTCGCTTCTCCTTACAGATCTTTTAATAAGTCATGAAGATAATTGTTGGAGGAAAAAGAAAAATCTCTCTCTCTCTCTTTCTCTCTCTCCCTTTTCTTCATTGCTAAGCGATCTGCGTACATTCTCTTATCACTCTCTTCAAGTAGAGAATTTTTAGATCTTTAACAACTGTTCTTTCTACTCCGCAATGAAAATGAGATGTTAACTGAAATCTGACATGAATAAACAACGAAATCTATTATCTAAAAGGCGCGGAATTTGAAAAGGAGCTAGTTTTTTTTATTTCTTTTTTGAGTGCGTTTGATTTAACCGGTGCGCGCCGGGCATGCTTACGCTATTCAAAGCAAAGTAAGAACAAATAGAAAAGCTTTTTATTGAATCTCGCATTGAAGGCTCCTTTTTTCCTTCTTTGTTTTATAAAGATTTCCGTGCAGTATAGCTTATCAAAAAAATATCGATGAGTAAGCTTTGGAAGAGTTTATAGAAACAAGAAAAAGTTTAAAATATTCACATTGATTTAAGTAAAGTTCAAACGTAATCTATAATATATTTACGCTTCCGTCATTTTTTAAATTAATAGTTTAAAGACTATTTTATTATATTTTGAAATTAGAAAAAAAATAATAATGCAAACTTTTGGCAAAGAAGTAATGAAAAATTTTGAAATATAAAATGATCAAAGCCTATTAATTTTATACACTGTATTGATAATAACGGGAGAAAAGAAAAAAACCTGTGATCAATACGGAATATTATTTTGATCTGCTCAGTTTTCTGTTAAATATTTTTAAATGCACTAATATAACCATATACACTATATCACGTATAACATAATACTATTAAGTTAAGTGAAATTATCAAAAATATTGTTCAATTGTTTTTTTTAATTTATAATTATGTATTTTTTATGTTTTATTTTTTCTTATCATTATTTCAGAGCAAAACTCAAAAACTATTGTTTGATTAATCATTATTTCTTACACAAAAATCTGTAAAATTAAAATAATAATTGCATTAATTTGTAAAATTTTATCCTTTTTGATAAAAATACAAATGAAGGTCAATTTTATATGGAGAACGACACTTTTCTACAGTTTTGTTCTGAAAAAAAAAAACTTTCTTATGGAACAAAATAAAATTTATTGCCTGTTCCTTTTAAGAATTATTGCACCATGAAAAATAAACAAAAATGTACATTTTGAAAAGATTTAGCTCAAAATTCAATATTCATAAATGTTACTAACAGTTCTTTCTGCTTAAATACATTAATTTCAAATAAATTTGAAGTCATATATAGTGTTATTTTACAAAGCAAATGAAAGTTATTCTTTTTCCCAAAAATATTGGGATACTATTTGAAAGTGGGATCCTGAGATATACGTAAAAGACGATATGGCATCAGATTATATTACGGTGCAGCCCATGCATTCATATATCACTTAAGATATAAGACCACTCATCGAACTATCTTAACAAATATCATTGATGTGGCCAACTGATAAACAAAAACCTGCTTATATATATATATATATATATATATATAAAGTTCTCGTCCTCATATTTGAGATTCCATTCCCTCTCGATGGGTTAAATATAATGCAAAATAAAAAATAAATCTTTGGAGTACTGATAATAAGTTCTCCTGCGATCCAATGCTATTATACTTCCTAAGATGTTTCTCTTGTATCTACGTTGATATTAATTGATTGTTAATTTCTATTCCGTTAAGCCTTTGTGTATTTTATGTAGCGTATCCTTTTCTTTTACTTAACTCGCTGAAAACCGACTCCCCGTAGATGTTACTCTTTGCTTTGTTCCCTTCAGATTAAAATGTTTTTTTAAATCTCTGGCCTACATTTAAAGTTTGTACACAATAATTTAGAGTATTTTACAGCAGCAGGCGGTAAGAAAGATACAAATTCCACAGACGCAATTTTTAGGAGTCGCGAAAAGGAAATACCATTTCTTTTATTTTGTATTATTAAAGTCAAATGGTATAAGAAGATGAAAAAAATTTTACTCAAGGAACCATTTGCCTCCGCTGCGCCATTGGTAAAACAGGAAAGAGAAGCTTCGTGTATAATGCTCTCTCGAAACCTGACGGTTAATGAAATTTGTGATATTTTAAGATACTTTACAAGTGAAGTAGATGAAGTTCAAGAAGAGTGCGGCTGTTATGGGCTTCTGTGCTTTGAAAGGGCCCAAAAAATAATTTTCCCTGACTTAAAATAATTTACTTATCGAAAAGAGAGATTCAAAATCAACCGAAGGTTCTTATTTTCTGAATGTTAACTATAAGTTAGTTCCATAAGTTAATTCCAACGAACTTTCATATCGTAAAAGTTTTACAAGTTATTTGTTTAATACATTTATTTATCTATCCATTTAACAAGTTTGGGTTACTTTCATTATTATCTCAATTTCTTTATGTAATACTTAACTATCTCTCCGTTTCTTTTTGTGTGTAGATAAATTTGACAAAATAACATTTAATATTTTGAAAATATTTTACTCAAAGAATTTACAGACTTTAAAAAAGGATGCAACAACCAAATTTATATATTTTTCGCTTTTAAATATAATTTATGATTACATTCTACTCAAATATACATTTAAATGTAATTATTTAAACAACTATTTAAGTAGTATTTTGTGTGCTATGTATCTAAAAAGTGAAACATTAGTTGAAAGAAATACACCTCAGAGTGGTTTCTTTATCGACATCGAAAAATAGTTAACAATCATTTATATAATGACATGATTTGATTGTCAAATAGTTATTTCTCCTCTAGTTACCAAAGGGAACATTCTGTAACTCGTAATTGCATTCAAATTAAATTGATTTCCCATATAGAGCTTCTAATATGCATAATTGAATAAAACTAAATGTTTATTTTAGAAGTAGTGGTTAAGGATAAATTTATTTATGACTACTTTATGATATTTAAAGATATGTATAAGTGGTAGAAGGGAAAGTGCAGAATAAAAATATATGTTTATGGTTATATGTTTATATATAAGAACATATGTTTTGATTTTTGGCCACAGCTTATGCAGCTCATGGCCCGTCTAGCAAAAATAAAATCTAACTTCTTTGATGGATTTAAAGAAAGACGCAGAGAAAAATACAAAACAAATGCAGAAGTAATCCAAGATATAAGCATATAATTGCATAAAGATAAAAAAATACAGCAAGAAAGCAATGACCATTTATTTAAAGAAAATTTAGATGATCCAGTATTAAAATATTTTACATTTAATAGGAAATTACCATGTATAAGTAGACAGTTTTTCAAATTTGAATTGATTAAATACTTAAATTTATTAAAGATGTAATCTTTTCAGCAACTATAATTAATTAAATGTCTTAATAAGTGTTAATTGCATCACTTTTAGAGGAGACAATTTTCATTTCTTTAAAAAGTTGAATATTTAGTGTTATTTCTCATAATTTATAAACAAAGCTGCTAAAAGATGAAGAGAATTGGCTATTTTAGTGGCAAAATTACAGAACAAGTCTTACACGAATCAAAATACTTAGAAATATATATATATATACAGAGAGAGAGTTATTTTCTTTGTCCCTCTTACAAATGAAAAATATCGTAAATATGTTTTGCAGTATTTAACTATTTATGCGTTTCATCTTCTTGACAATCCAAATCCTGATTTTATTTTTCCAGAAAATCGAGCAAATAGTCAGAAAGGCTCAACACATTATAAGTATATATAAAACTATTTATGAATAAAAAAACTTATAGTCTTTTTCTAAATTACTATTTCATTTTTGTAAGCACATCAATAATGGTAATAAGTATATAGGGACTAGCCTAGTCAGTATTATAAGATAAAGAAAGAAAGTAAATAAGAGAAAGAAATTGTCATTTGGTTAACCGAAAAATTTGAGCTTTTTAATACGCGTTTTTTTTTCCTAAAAAAGTGTAAGTCATCACCTCTCGCATGTACGGATATGTTAATACAGATATCTCGAAAAGTCTATTTCATATGAATGATGAAAATCAAAGTACAAATATTTCAACATTAAAGATATTACGGGATGTAATTATACAAGAGGTTTGAAGACAATTTTTCACACTCAATTTAAGTACAGTCTTTATGTCAAAGGCAAAAAAAAATTAAATAATTATACAGTTAATATTAATAGCGAAATAATCAATTATAAATTAAATTACAAGACTACAAGTAGGTTAATAGAAAAAAAAAGAAATAATCTTATATTAAATTGCTGGATAATTTTTACAAATTTAATTGCAGTTAAAAGTGTACTTCCATAACTTATATAAAAGTTCTAACGCTGAGAATTCATATTCTTAGAAATCTCTCTAAATAAGGCATTAGATTTGAGTTTCATGTGTAGAACTCATCTATCCAGCAGCTTTCCAATAATACCGCAAATTTGAATAAATATAACTCGGTTTAAAATCATCCTTATTTCGAATTTCAGCAAAGTAATAGATTCTGTTTCACGAAAACGAAATAACTGACTCTTATTCGCTACAGCATTTTTCATCGAAAAGAAAAAGAAAAAAAAATCAATTGACTTAAAGAAAAAACGAAAGCATCTATCTTGTGAGAAACTAGTTTGGGATCTACAAACAATTTAGCAAACAGAAACATAATAATCATGTCTTAAATCGTTATCCTATTTTTGAAACGTTTTCCTCCAACGGGAACAGCCTTCTCCCCTAAAGACCTGATTGGGAGGAATGAATTTATATTCTTTGGTCTCCCACAAAATCCGGCCTTTTAAGTGCACGTTGTTGCCTGACACAAACACAAGTCCTCATCATCTCTCCCTGCTTAACAAGCTTCTCGGGACAAATGCAACAAGAAGTACTTTGAGCTCTCGCTCCGAAGACTGTTCACGATGAGCTAATGTTCGCCGAATAGTTTCTCGATAAAGCAACAAACGTCGCTCACGAATCGTGAAGAGCGTCTGCGAAACCTCTTAGCCAAAGATTCGAGTGCTTCGCCAGAATATCCCGTTGGTTTTGATTTAGGGGAATAAACCACAGTGGAAGGCTTTGACATCGGTTGACAGTTCCCTCAGCCGTGAATCTATGCCAACTATGTAAAAGCGACTAATAACTAAAGTAGATGTACTTTAACTACGTCATGCTGGTCTTAATTAGGGTTAGCAATTAAAAATGCCTGTGCAGTAATCGCATTCGAATTTGGCGAGCGATATGAGAACGGTTGGGGGGAAGATTGTGGTTTGGGAAAGGCGAGTCAAGAATGCCGCGATTGGCATTATAATGCATTAAGGAGTGGACAATTTAAAGGGTTGGGGAAGCGGGAGAAAGCGAGGATTAAATAAATATCATATCAAAATAAATTGGAAGTGGATTGTGGAGATTTTAGAATTCATACGCTGAAAATGACGAAGGTTGAGTTATCTTGCAATATATAAAATAAAGTATTAAAATTTTACACATTTAAATAGAAATGAATTTTTAAAAAATGCAATTTTAATATTATGAATAAATGTAAATTGGAATTTAATTGTCAGGAAAAGAATGCTGTTTAATTTTGTTAACTAATTGACTGAATCCTTTGTTTTTTCAAGATTATTAATTGTCATACCTAACAGAATAAAATTTCCCAAGTGCTTGTTTGAAACTATCAATCACAGAAAGGGAAATTGCTTATTTTTTTAACAACGAATTTATTTTATTCTCAATCAGTAATAATGAAAAAGATTAGCGTTTTTATCTTGATTGGTGCATGATATTTATATTTCTAGATGATTTTGCTTATAATGTTTTATAATAATTTTTGCAGTTAGAGGAAATTTTAAAAGGTGGATTTTCTTTAAATGATGGAAACATTATTTACTAAATTTCTCATTTGGGAAAGTTGCAGAATGAATAGATTAAATAGCAAATAAAATGTTGTTAAATCTTATTGGAAGAGATGTCAGTTCATAAAAATTTACACTAATTCTGAGATAAATAAATGAAAGTAAAAATACTGTAAGATAAATAAATGAAAGTAAAAATACAGAATTACAACGCCTGTTCCCGGATAATATGCAACAGAAACACTTCGTGATATCCAACGTACGACTGTTTAATCCTGAAATTATTTCCGAAATATCTTTTCTTAGTTTAATTTCAGAGAATTTTAAGCATTTCCTTATTCAGTATATTGTTTAATAACAAATAAATTCATTTAATCATGATTTTAAAAAACTCTTCTGAAAAACTTATATGGATTTAATTCCTTGATTTTTGAAATTTTGGGTCTTAAAAAAGACAATGAGCTATTAGAATAGATATTTTAGTAAATATTCGATTTAGAATATAAAATATAAAGTAATGTAATAGTCATATATTCCGATGGATGCATATTTAATATGCCACCCGATTTTCGAAGTACTGCTCGTATTTTTTTTTAATTTTCTGGCAAATATTGTCGAATCCTTTCGTCTTTTATATTGATTACTTTACAAAATTATTAGAAAATTGAAATCCCAAATCAAATGAAATGATGAGAAAAAGGACTAAATAAATAACAATTGAAAGGACGTATTTCTCATGAATATTGTAAACTATCGTTTATAAATTTAAAGTAAAAGTCAATTCAATTATTTCCACCAGTTCAAAACCTGTACCAAGCACACTCGGAGATGAACACATTTCAGGAAGGTGAAGTAATATTGGGAAAGATGGAAAGCGCAAAATGTACGATATTAAAAAGGGTGGAAAAGTTACAGAATGTGATTTTTCCAAGTTCAGATGCAAATTAAAAAATTATGCAGATCCGGAAACCTATTGGGTGGAACCAAAAAAAGAGAGTATCAAGAATTCGGTGTTAAGGCCACAAAATATTTAACACCTTTCATGAACACATTACTTGTGGGGAGGACCTACTCATCTATTGCATAGAATAACTCCCTGAACTGAGGATTTGTTTGAACTCCTAATTAGGTGTCACGTTTTATTTCGTATATCTGATGTTATTCTCATTCATGCAAAAATAGAAAAGACACAGGACATTCAAATGTTTTTTATTACTTTAGTGTAAATGCAAAATCCAATACGAAGAATTTTGCATTTTGATTCGCAAATCTGATATGTTATATCCTTATAATACAAAAGATCACAGGATAAACAAACATCAAATTATATGTCTTGAATTTGATTTTATAAAGCTATGCTCCATGAAATACGCTTAGTTTAATTAAACATTCTATTTTGAAGCGTCGCTTGGTCCATCTTGGAATATACCTGATAAGATGGAGAACACCCCCTGAGCTGAAATCTACTGCTCTTATTTCTTCACCATATCAAAGGAAGAATGTTTGTCCTATGACATCGGCTTAAGTAGTTTAGTTGTATTAACGTCCCATTTTGAAGCAACACTAGGGCTATTTCAGGATGGACGTTGTAATTTTAAACCGTGGTCAGATGATGAGGACGGCACACACTATGAAATCGAATTTAATGTAGACTAGATTTAGTGGAATCAAGATTTGATCATGGATCCCTCCAGCACCGAAGTTCGGGATCTTTCTATTAGGTCACTCAAGGAAAAGCTCAATCTTCTTATTGAAATCATCTTCCTTCTTGAAATCTACCTCCATTTTAATTCTTAGTAATTTTAATCTTTCGTCGTAAAATATTACGAAATGTTCGACTCTAACTTTTTTTATGATATGAAACTCGTAATAATTTTTTTAAAAAAAAGGGAATAAAATTTAAAAACAAAAATGAATTTATCATCAATTATTAAATTTATTTGACACTTAACATCGGAAATAAAAAAAGAGAATTTGTATGAAGGGATTTTTAGGTGAAATAAAAGACAGAAAATGAAAAAGACTAGTGAGGACTAAAGAGGTATGATAAAGATGAGAATTATTCAGGATAAAATGCTTCTAACTACTTTCACTTTGGGATAAAAATACTCTTCTCAGGTAAATCTGTGAAAAAAATTCTGTTTTAATATCCCTAATTATAAACTCCCAAACCGGCCATAGTACAACCCGTTCCCTAAGTAAGTACATTCCGCCATAGATGGGCGCCTGCCCTCCCTGACTTGCCTGTGTACTTACAAGGGTGGAGAGAACCAATCACTATTCTGGAAGCTTCTCATCCACAATTACGAGTTGTCCCCCCTAGGGACTCCCTAATTTGAATTAAATAAAATAACAATAAATATTGAGGCATGTATTAAAATTTTATATAAGAATAATTAGAAGCAAAAATTCTATCTCATGACAATTTTTTTATTAATCACATTTATTTAACTTAATTTGTTTTTTTCCCTTTTTGTAAGGATTAAACTTTGAAAGTAGTTTCTAGAGGAAATAAACTAGAGTAAATAAATATTATTTAACAATGCAATATTTTAATTGTTTACAGATATTTGATGATTGTTTGTTTACAGATATTCCGACTCTAAACAAATCGTTCTACATGTTCAAGAAATTGACAACATAATTATTTGAATGTTCTATAATATTGATAATAATAAGTTCTAAATTGAAGCATTAAAAATAGAAAATAATTAAGATAAAAAATCTACCTTCAGTATTTTATAACATTACTTCTTTAAAAATTGTTTTTCATAATTTTTTTTTCAATCTTATTATCCCTATACCTTTTAAAAACAGAATGATGATATTCACTACATAATATTTAAAAAATTGATTAAATCGAAAATCGATTAAAATCGATGAATGATCTTTTGTAAAAGGGTAGTAAAGTAATTCATTGTCAAAACCTTATGTTATTATCATTATTCTTTTTCTTTTGTTGAACTTTATTATACTGTTAGAAACTTTTCTTACTAAATTTAGAGATACGATAAATACATATAATGCCAAGTTAAAACTTGCTTTGCGATGCATATCAAGGTGGTGTAGAAATAAAATTGACATTCTTAATAGTGGATGTTAAGAGAGATTCAGCATTAAAAATGTTTCAGGAGAGCTATGAATATACGCAAGTCTCATATTAATTGGCAATATAACAGTTTAAAATTTAGAAGCACTTCAAATTTTAATTAAAAAAATCTCCTAGTTTTCAAAATGTTTAGTTAGTTATATTTTTAAAATAATATTAATGAGTTTTAAAAAATCTCCTAGTTTTAAAAAATGTTTAAAAATAAATCATGATGTTGATGGAATTATATTTTTCTTTTGTAGAGATTTGCATTATGCAAAATACTTTACTGAATAGAAATTCAAAAATTTCTAGTTATAAAATTATAATAACTCTGAACATTAACTAATCATTTTTATTTATTATTTTTAATAAGTACAGATTAATCATATTAATCATATAGTTACAACTATTAAGTTAATATGATTGCTTGTGATAATTATTAATATGATTACGAGGTAGATAGATTGATTGATTAATAGAGGTTAGAGAGTTGGAACTAGAAACCATGTGTTACTTAAAGAGCAATATTCTTAAAAAGTTTTTCCCGAGCAATTTCTTTTTACATTTTCCATTTCTTATTTGATTTTCAAAACTTCTGCTCAGAGAAGATATTGATTTCAAAAATGCTGCTCAAAGAAGATATTGATTTCAAGACTTCTGCTTTTCTTCTTAAAGAAGAAACTCTAATTTCTAAATGCGAAATTTTTGATAAAAATTCTTTATAATATTTATATTGTTGTTGTTACTTATGGCACTTGCTTATGGACAAGTCCCCTGCTGATACAGCAGCAGATTTAAGCCGAAAGGAGCGTCTCTTGTTTTTAAAGTAGCGGCAGCTAGGGCCAAGAGTACGACTTAGCTACACACTCACCACATTTGCTTGCACAAACCCTTTTTTCAGGGGGGGGGCACAGTCGCTCATCTCACAGATAACATACAAAAGAACAACCATGCCCGAACCGGGACTCCCAGAACACGAAGAAGACGCGCTACCCCTGTGCCAGAAAGCCTGCTTTATAATATTTACAAACACTAAATAACATTACAATTTCTTCAGTTCAAAACCCGCTTATATACACGCTAGAGTTTTTTGTTAAAATATCCCAATAATTATATGTTATTCATACAATTGTGGTTCTTGTGCATTCGTTCTTTTCTTTTTAACTCAAGATTGCTTATACTTGTTAGTATATGGCAAAGAATAAATTGAATTTATTCTTCTCTACAATGCATCTTTTAATGATTTTTACAAACAAATTTTTAGAAATTAACATTTAAATCTGTTTCCGTTCAACCCAGCTTAAATTTCACGATATGCTTCCCAAACTATGCTAACGGAATCTTATTCAAATGATTTTTCAATCCTCCAAACCATAACTGAAAAATATCGCTTCTTTTTTTTATCTTTTCGATTATTGCTAAGTTTGCCTCCATCCATCGAGTCAAATTTTAATTTTTCGAATTCTTACTCAGCAAAACGGATAGAAAGAGAAAAGTGCATCAATTACCGAAGACCTCGTTATCGTTAGGAAACGAAATAGTTAGAAGAATCGGCCACTAGTCTCGTATCCAATACTGAAGTTCGAAAAAAAAAACCCATCCTCTCCCTCGGTAGTAGCATTTCTTCCATTAATTAATAAGTTATTCCCAAAAAATAATAAGACAATCCAGATAATTAGCCAGAAATTTCTTCGTTCTTTTTCGAACTCGTAGAGTGAGGTACGTCATTGGAGAGAGGAACGCAGGTCTAAGTGAGGTGAACGGGCGCTTTTGTTTTGGGCACGTATCCGTGGTTCCGTTGTGGCTGCGAACAACCGGACAGCGGGCTGAACTCTCCAAGCAGCCTCTTGCCTCCCCACAAGAGCCCAATTAGCCTGCGCCCCAGATCGGCAGCAAATCGAATAATGCTAACCGTGACTCTTCTTTTCGGGGATCAGGCTGCTTATTATGAGGGCTGCACGGCTGAATAAAAGGCAGAAATTGTTGCTCGAGACCTTCCACAACCATCATCTTGGCAACATTCTTTTTCCGGAGAATGGGGCGATCATCTGCATTCTTTTTATAGATTTTGAGCGGGAAAAAATATTCCGTGTCTGCAGAGTCAGCAATGAACTTATCAGAATAAGATCAGTAGCGTAGTGAAGGATCGCCCTGGTGAAATTATGTTCACGTCGAAGAAAAAGGTAGCATAAATTGATCTGATATAGTTGGAATGGTATTTTTTTAATAATCAGTAAGAGAACTTCAGTAAGTGAATCAGTAAGTGTGTTCAAAATATGGAAATAACAAGTTGTTGGAATAGTTATTTTTTTAAATATTAAAATAATTCTCTGGAAAAAGCTTTAATCAAATCAAACTTTAAATATTATAGAGTCTTCTTATTTCCTATAAAAATCAGTAATAAAATAATTATTAACAAAGGTTCTTTAACCACTTAACAGTTCTATTTTCCTTACTATCTAATAATATGACATCTTCCATTTTGGGAGTATTTTCTTATTTTGATTCAAATGGAAATCCATCGAATACTTGACTTATCTACGTATTCGAAGTCATTTTACTATTGAATTATAATTGTTATGAATGGTTTATTTTTTGTTTACAACTATCAAAATTCGATAAATCGATGCGCGTTCGGCATACGGGCAAAACCGTTAAGTGTTTAATAATCAGTGATAACTAAATTTTTCTTCAATTATACAAGTGAATTTTAATAAACGGTTTAAAATATAGAGATAACTTGCTGTTTAAAGCGAATTCCCTTCAAACATATTTTTTTTAATATTTAAATAGCTGGTTACAATCTTTCCAATAAATATATGAGTAGTCAAATCTTTCCATTTTTGTCTTAAGAAGGAAACACAGCAAGTTTTATCTCTTTTAATGCTTATGTAATGTTAGAATGCTAAATCTATAATTTTCAGATATAAAATAAATATAGTTTTGGGGAAATTCCTCTAGATACATGCATTTAGTTTTCAGTATTTCCTTTTGTTGTTGAAAACTATAGAGATATACTAATTGAATAAACAAAACAAATTTATCTTAGAGGAAAGATTTTTTTTACTTATGGTCATTCTTGTAGAAATGCCGGCTTTCTGGCACAGAGGTAGCGCGTCTTCCTCGTGTTCTGGGAGTCCTGTGTTCGAGTCTCGGTTCAGGCATGGTTGTTCTTCTATGTGCTATCTAAGAGATGTGTGAATGTGAGGGATCCCCTGTAGAAAGGGGTTGTGCAAGCAAGTACTCTTGGCCCTAGTTGGTGCTACTTCAAAAACAAGAGGAGTTCCTTTCTGCTTAAATCTGCTGCTTTATCAGCAGGGGGCTTGTCCATTGGCAAGTGCCATAAGTAACAACAACGTTATAGAACTTCTCTTTTGCTAAAAAGTTTTTTGTGATAAATCATAAAAGCTTTGGCCAGTTTTAAATATTATCCATTAAAAAAAGTAAGGAAAATCGTTTGCAATGTTTAACTGTAAAACGTGTTTGAGAGGGAAATAATAGAACAACATTTAAGCTAATCAAGCAAATTATTTTTAAATTTAAAGTAAAATACTTAATATTTTCGATTGATCATTTCATTATTCTGTGTTAAACATTTTATTAATATAATAGAAAATATTAATTTTGAAGTAACTGCTAATAAGTAATTTTTTTTTATTTTTTAAAATTAGTATACCCACATACAGAATAAAATGCGGGAAAGTTGTATCTCTTAATTAAATTTGCCTTAACCATGATCGCTTATAAAACCCATGAGACTAGAATTAAGTTGTTAAAAATAGAAAATATAATGCCATTATTGTTTTGATATTGTTTCATGAAGATAGTCACTTTATCTAAAACACAAGACTTTCATCGTCAAGGAGAATTATGTCACAGGCTTCAAAGATACATTTTGTTGAATTTTTTATTGGTAATATTCACTAACATATTTTATAAATTCGAATTTCTAATAATTAGACAACAATAATAGTACCATAAATCAAAATAACTCAATTCTAAATTACAAAAAAGCAAGCAGCTACAGGATCTGTTGATAATATTTATTCGGTTAAGTAAAAATTTAATGGAAGAAAATCTGAAATACCGATTTGCAAGTGTTATATAAACTTTAAGACAGCGGTTTAAATGGTGTTAGTAAAATCAAAAAGATGAAAACTATCTTCTCTGACACATCTTTTTTATTTACAGTACTGACAACCATATTTTATAACGTGATGGTATCTTATTATTTTTTACTTTATCTAATAGTTTATATATTGGTTTCAAATCACATTGTTTATACAATAAACAACTTACTAGTTTAATCTAATGAACACTAATGATTACGAATTAGACTTCATTTATAATAATATATCCTGCTATAATTTAATGGAATGTTATGTTTGTATTTTTATATCTTTCATCATCATCTGAATAAGACATGATAATTTGCATACTTTATCTAGTGAACCTTGAAATTATTTGGAGGTGTTAAAAACTTTTAATGAAAATTTCTGAAGATCTTCCGTTATATAAATAAAGTGTCATAATCAGATATCGGCCTGAATCAAATAAACGAGTTCTACGCTTATGGTGATCACATAAAAAAAGAACCCCTTCAATTTCAAAGAAACGTAGGCTTATTTTAAAAACACTATCTCAAAAATTACAGCTGTTACTTTAAATCCAATGTTAATGTATTCTTCTTGACACTTAAAATCTCTTTTCAGGTGCTTTGCTTTCTACTCCGATGGATATCTTTTTCTGAAGTGATTAATTCCAAAACTTATCCGAGGGGAATATCAGTAATATCGGATCTAATATGATTCTTATTTTCTAACAGAAATGAAAATTATTCCTCGTACTGATAAGTACTTCCAATCATGAAAGTAATTTCATATGACAATTTTCAAGTGTTTGCAAAACTAATAGAAAAGTTAGGCGGCCTAATTTCATTGAATTTACAGGCTTCTTAAAATATATTCTTCTATTCATAAATAAAAACGTGTATAATAGTATCCGGACTAGTTTCAGAAATTATTGGATGTTGCGACTCGTTGTTAAAAATTATGTATTGATTGAAAAATCAAACTGGAGGATTTTTATTTTAAAAGGTTCTATTAAATGATGATATGTTTTCTGGATCTTGAAGACACTCGTTGTGCAATAAAGCCTTAAAATTTAAAAGTCCTAACTTAAATTACAAAAAGTAATATACACAAATTGTACTTTAAGATATCGATATAGTTGGTGTAAATCATTTTGTTCCGACAAATCGTAAATTGAAACGAAATCAATATCAGTTAACTAAATAAAGCCTTCAGATTTTTATTTCTAAAATATTCATATCGAAAACTTCAAGTATAAGTGCAATAATATTAACGGTAAAAAAAATTTCTTTAAAATATTTTGTTTTCTACAAAATGAAAAACTCGCCTTCATTATTGTGCAAAATAAAAATAATCTCTTATAAACTTAAATTCATCAATTACTCTAAATTCATTAATTACCCTAAATTCATTAATGTGCAATAATATTTAGAATATACCTGTTTGACTTTTAGAAACTAGAGAAATTGTAAGTATTTTGACCTTTTTTTTAAGCATTATGAATAATAAGCATTAAATAATTGCTCTCTGGGATGAAAATTCCTGCTCAAAAATATCAAACAGAAAAATTGTTTTCAGTTTTGCAATTCTTTTCAAATACTTTCAACACTAAGAAAATCTTAATAAATGGTACTCAATTTAAAATAATTGGTTTAAAATATTTTAATAACCAGACAAATATATATTCATTTTTTTATTTGATGTTATAACTTTAAAAAAATTATTGAATTTTTCCCCATTATCAAATAAAGATTACTGAATTTTTTTTATTCAAATCCTTCTTCTAGAACTGTTCTTTGTTTGAAGGAAATGTGCACGTTATTACCTTTAGTTTAAAGAAATATTTAATTAAAAATTTAAATCTTATATTCAAATTATGTATTTTATTTCATTCATTTCTGTCATTTGGTTTACATTAATAAAAGTTAAGGGATTTACTAAATGAATCAGCAAAATGTTCATATAAATTTGTTTAGATTTACTTTTGAAGCTATATATGAATTATTTTTGGATCTAATTTGATGTTAATGTCATGATAGAGAAAACACTCCTGGCTCTTTTGAAATTTCAACTCCCAATCCCAAGATTCGTCACAGTATTGTGTCCTTTAGTGAAAAAAAGGTTCTCACATTTAATTAGATATCCTACAATTATTACTAGTTTTTCTAACCAAAAGAGTAAAGAATGAAAAAAGGAAACAAAGTTGGAAGAATTCTAATTATTTCAGATATTGAAACGATTGAATCAAAAGTTTTCATTTTCAAGGAAAGATCAAGAATTATTTTAAACATCCATTAATTTCACTTTTATTTTATCTGTCTCATAATTGGTATAAAAAAACCTACAGTGTTCTTGGACGATTTTTCTTCGTATATTTGCACGGTAAAGCACATTTTGTGCGCTTCAGAAAATATTCCAGTCTGCATTTAGGTTGTCTTGTTTTGTGAATAAAAATCTACATTGTTGATGACATGATCAAGCATCAAATTTCATTTATTTTGTTTGTTGCATTTTGAAACCACCGCATTCACATATATGTAAATGAAGAGTGGCAGACAATTAAACAGCTGATGGATACAATTTAGACTTTTATAATGATCTACAAACTTAATGATAAAAATTTTCATTGATCTATCTCAGTGCATTTTTAAGTTATCACGGTCATATACAAAGGAATAGAAATATAGATAAATGTGTTAATAATGAATATTATCCATAATATGATAGATAAATTTTATTATTAAGGTCATATGTCAAATTTCATCATCTAGCCCGCTCCGTTTACTATTAGATTCAAAGATCGACAAAAAAAATATCTAGAAAAATTAATTGCACGTTCTCTAATGTCAATACAATACTACGTCAATAATCAAAAACTTTTGCTTTAAATTCTCTTAATTCTTACTTTAAATTCTCTTTAAATTCTCTTCTCTTAATAAAAGTTTAGTATTTATTGCTTAAAATTCAGTGGGGGATAAATAGACAATATTCTAAAAAAATAATTAAAATCATTCTAATACCAACCCAATAAAGTATCAGTAATAACGAAAGATTTTTCTTTAAATCTCTCTTTCTTAAATATCAGCTGTCTATTGCTTAAGAGAATCAGTGGCATGGGGATTTTCATCATTCTCATCTTTAAATCCATCATTAAGAAGTGCGGGCTTACTTTTAAATCATACTAATGAAAAGCAATGTAGAGGAATAACATTCATGTGAAGGAAAAAAAACCATCTAACAAATTCTAATCCCATTCATTCAAGCCAGCGGTGTATGGAACTAATTTATCTTATTCAGAAAATTCGAAACCTCTCCAGTTCTTTGCAAGACAAGTTCTTCAATTTTCCATCTTTGTGACCGGGATGAGCATGTGGCCTGGACGGAAATTACTAACGAACCAATCATTCGAACTCTACAAAAAATTGGCATGTGTTTCATCAAATATGTCCAAGAAAACGCCCATTTATTAGACAACGTTCGTATCATTTACTTATCCTGTGGGTTTATTTGGGTGTTTTAGAGAAGTTCTTGTGAGATTAAGAAACAAGATTTTAAAGAAAAATTAAGTGAATTTTTATCCATTTATTTCTAGATATTGTTTAGTTTTTGAATCGGTCATTTAACGTCATTTTAAATACAGGTGACATTTACTTTATTTTTGAAATATATATATTTAATAATAAACTTTACTTAGGATTTGATATTCAGTGATAGAACAATACTTTGAGCATTATATTGTCATTATGAGATTTTGCACAAGCCTGGTCTGTTTTTAGCGCCTAAATTTTCTCTGAAGTCACTTTAACGATTAGTTGGAGCAATTTCAAAATAACGCCAATTTAACAATATTTTATTCTATGCAAAAACAATCGGTCTTCGTGATGTAAAAAGAATGCGTGTTTTAAACGGACAGTATTATTTCAAGCAATTCGATCTCGTTTAACACAATCCTTATCATTCTCTATTAAGTCTAATAACTAGATTCTCAATACTGATTTTTTAATTAACTTCCAAATTTGGAAACTGAAAAAACTGTTCAGGAAATAAGAAGTTAAAGTTTCAATTAATAGATGTTTTTTTTTTCTCTTTAATTTCTCTTATATCGTAGTGTAAATACTGTAGAAATTTCAATTGATCTCTATCGGCTGACTCATTTTACTGGTAAAGTAATTCTTTTTTCTCCTGCGCATTAGTGTAGTGAAGACAGAAACCGTTTTACAGGCGGTGGTTTTCTTGCAGTTATTTACTTACTGAATTGGCAGGTAAGACACACAAATTTCATTTCAAAATGTAACGATGCAACAATGCTCAAAATACCTTCTTTTTGTATATTAAAATTTTATTTGAATTTATTTAAAACATTTTTTGAATCGAAAAGAAAAATATATATTAAAAAATTTATAATTTGTGTACTTCGTAGCAAAATACTAATATAATTTCTCGATCACATTAATGTTCTAAAGTTTTCATTTGTAATTACAGCGTAAGTTGTAATAAATTATGAGATATACAAAGAAACCAATGCGAAAGTCATATGAATTTTTTTAGTTTAATTTGGCTTTTTTAACGACCCGCTTTAAAACGTTTTTTGAGCAATTTTGAAATGAAAGTAAGTTTGGATCGTCTTCAGATGGGGAACATGACCCATGAGCATCTCATCCATCCATCCATCCCATCTTCAAACTTCTACTCCACACCAAAGTTTAGCATTTAGTGGCGGTGAATTTAGTGCATATCTTCGCTATTTCTCTTTTGGTGGAACTGGGTTTCTAACCCGAAAACAAAACCTTACAACAAGGTTTCCACAGTCCTCATGGGAAATCACATGGGTTAGACTAGTTCACATGTTTTTTAGTGCGAACTAAATGTTGCATAATATAAACATTGTCCAAAATCTCTTGTTAAAAACGGATTATGATTCTTTGCCTTTTCATCGGACCATTAGAAATAAAAATTGAAATTCAGATGAGACTTTATTTAACGTTAAAGAAAAATAGTGGCTCTAATGTAAACATAAAAATCTATTAAATAAACTGGACAAAATTTAAAAATCTTTACCCTTTTTCCAAAATAATTAGTTAAGGTTTTAACAGAAGAAATAGAACTATATTATTATAAAAATAAGAAGCAGAAAGGGAGAAGCTATTTCAAGCAACAAAATAATTTAACCCTTTGCAGCCCGAAAAATAATTAAATGCAAAATTATTCCTAATTAGATGCAAAATTATTTTTTCCTAAAACTTAAATTATTCTAAATGAAAAAAAATTAAAATTGGTTGGACAAGTATTCAGAAAAATAAATTCCTTATATTCTACTTCACTGAATTATTGCCTATATAAAATAAAAATGGAATAACACGAAAACATCATCATGATGCCATTTTTTAAAAATACTTTCTGAAGAGATTGGCATCACTAGTATTATATCAAAATCAATAGTTACAAAATGATAATTCGGAAGCTTTTTCGGTTCCGGTTGTATGTAAAAACGAGGATAGATTTAAATTTAATAAATCGTCGTGGAATTAAAGATTCCATGAATTTCGCTTGATCACAGGCAGGAAAAAATTAGAAACTTTTGAAACTGGAATAAAAAAATAAATAAATGGATAACAAAATAAAAAATGCGGTGAAACATTGTTTCAACCTCCAAAATTGTTTCGCAATGACCACTTTCAGATTAACTCCCGTTCTTGTTCATCACACTGTGCATCCTTTGCGCAACAATCTTTACAGCTGCAAGGAAAGCTCGTCACGGGCTTTGATCATAGAGTTGGTATACTAATAGAGGGAGTGCAACCCTACTTCGGTGTAGGGCAAGATAAAATCACGTGGTTTGAGGATAGAATTTGTATTCAGTGTAACCGCATTATCCAATCGCCATTATATTTCAATGGGAGATATTTTCTCGCTTTTAACTGTTCAACTTTAAAACTTTTTTAAAACCATAATTAACTATTGCGGTGCAATTGGATGAAAGAAAAAGTTTCTAAGGATGTGTCTCTATCATTTCACAAGTATGTACAATATACATATTCCATTTATATCTTTTAATTCCGTTTAAAATTTCGTAACCTCAATCACTCAATGATTTTGTTGTTATAATTGAATAATATGTCCTAGTTTGGTTTACTTATTGTATTTAATTTATTTAACTCGTTATTAAGGTTGATTTAAACTAATGGGACAGCATTGTATTTTGCTCCTTGCTTTATTTTAAGATCGAATGTGCTGCAAGTGCTTGGCTTAAAGCTTGGCGGGATTTTTTTTGCCAATGCAAGTTATATTATAAACATTAAATGACCGATTAATAATTGTGTATTTATTTTAATGAAAATAAAGTTACTTATTATTTATAAAGTATATATAATTTCTAAACAAGGAAAGAAAAATAAACTTTTCAGGGAATGGAAATCGACCATTACAAATTTTGAGTTTGCCAAGTTTTGAGATATGTCACCAAAAAAGATATCTTTACTATTAAATTCCCCTCAAACCACGTGATTCATATTGCATACATTTGTTTCGACAAGAAACATATAATTAGCTTCCTCTATTTATATACCAGTTCTATGACTTTGATACGTTATTCAAAATAATCCTTGTGTTACTTCAAAATAGAGCGTTTATACGATTTAATTAAATAAAATTAATCTTTGCTCTTCAAAGTAATCATCATCTTCGGAAAAATAATATTAATTTCTCTAGCCATATGCTCTTAGATAGGATGCAAATGGAATTAAGTTGATTTTAAAATAAATTTTGGACCTTTCAATATATCTCTGTGTTGTTTCAAATGAAATTTGTGTTTGAAGTTTTGCCAACACTCTTACGAAATAATCAGTTAGCAAATTACAGAAACTTCAGTTTTCCTCAATGGTCGGCGTTTGGAGAAAATATGTTATTTGCCCATTTTTTTTCTTCCATGTTATTATTGAATCTTATCATCAATACCACATTTGGTAATATTTATGTTGTTAGATCTAACTATTAATAATATGTATCAACTTAATACTAAACTCCATCCATGTAGTTATGATTACATCTTCTTTATTTCGTTGATTGTATTTTTTGACATTCTCTCTTTTTTACGATATTTAACTGCCTTTAATTGGAAAGAAAAATTGTTTTTTTTTAGATTTTGGATCATATTAATGTCATCTGCAGAAATATGTTTTTTATAATAATAATTTTACTAGAATACCCGTCTTCACTCCAATACGCCTTATTTTAAAATCCATAGCAATTCATAGAACATGAATAATTGGAATTTCATAGTTTTGTGGAACCTCATCTAAATTATTCTTAAATTCCAATCAGAATCGCTGCTTCAGAATTTTTAATAAATACCATAAACTGACCAATAACTGTTTTCGACAGTTTTCCTTTACAAGGAGCCAACAATATGAGATCAGGTTATTTCTTTAACATTTAATTAATTCGGCCCATATTAATCCAACATTCGTGGAAAAATTCAGCCCAAATTTAGAACAACAAAACATAAGTTAATATTCTGAGAATCCGCACAGAAGACATAATCTGTTTTCAAGACAAGATGTCTGATTAGAAAGAGACATTTGCTAAATATATCCTAAATATATCCTGCTGTTACATTTTAATACTGCTTCTTCAAGGCCAACAAAAGATTTTATCTGTAGGACTCAAATGAGTAAAAGGTGTTGCACCCAATTAATTTAACTACTTAATCCTTTACATCCTGTATTAATTTATCAGCAACTCTTTAACTACATTTTTGCATCATTAAATAAACGTTGGTGTAGAATAAACCTGGGGTAAACGGTTTTGCATTTTTAATCAATTCGATCAATAAATAATTAAAATAATTAAATTTCTGCATTTAGATTACAATCTACTGCCTGTTTCAAAACTACGTAACTGTGAAAGCCCTGACAAAGATATAAGAAGAAGATTAATTGTAGCTATACCTTCAAGCGCAGTCAAGATATAAAGGTTTAATTTACTTGTAGCACCATTTCTGAATTCTATTATCGCATTTTTAAAATAAAATTAAATCCTTCATAGGTGCTAGAATTCTTTACAAAAATAAAATAAATGCATGTCACCTCAAGTTATTTTCGGAGAGTTTGTTGAATTTTAAAGATTACGCATTCTTAAAAACTTTATCTGTCGTCATGTTAGATAATAAATGAAAGAATTAAAAAGATTAATAACCATTAGGTTATACCAGAAAGTAATTTTAACTTCCCCGTAAGGAGACACAAAGCAAAATTATCTGGAAACCTTTGTTAAAATAGGATCAGTATTCTTTTAACTACTTCTCAGCAAAGAATCCAACGGGTTAAAAGTATACCTCTAGATAAATTTCTGTTTAATGATATCAGAAATCCACCACCTAAAAACGGTACGAGCATGACAGTTGTCAGCACGTCGTAGTCACAGGGAAAATACTGTCCAGCCTCGAAATGTTTCAGATGCTAAACAAATGGCAATCGTTGAGAGCAAGATCTGAACTATAAACAGAATGGGCGAATACCTCTAGGCAACGAACATTATGTGCCCATTCCCGCATGAGAGTGAATTTTATCGTAGAGTAACACAATGGTGACCTGAAGCATATAAATGTGATATATTTTTTTCAATATTTATAAGTCAATACGTATAGGCTTGCATTATTATTACTAAAAACCGAATTTATGCGGTTATTCTATAAGAACACACTTAGGAACTGTCTAGACCTGTACTCAAAAGCTTATTACAAGGTCACCCCCAGCAAGTGCCAATTATGCATATATTAAAAGATGTTATATTTCCTTACACTACATACTTGTGTAAATGAATTAAGCTAGGTAATCTGATTTATCTCGAGCATCATAAGGCTGTAAGTAGAATTCTTCAGCAGAAAAATAGAGGATACTGACCAACATATATGTTATGGAAGTAAGAGGAAGTAAAACGCTTAGCGTTAGAGCTGGTATTTTTTCTCTCTTTTGGGAAGCTTTAGTATCTTGATTCATTAATTTGGTCAAGTTTAGTCAGCGTATAATCACGATTATAACTATAGTCCAGACTTTTATTACAGTTAAAAATTTTAGCTATCATAACATTGAAGTGGATTTTGAAAGATTGTCCTTAATCACAACAGTTGTAAGTGTCAACTTTTGTCATTGATAATTCCCTTAACGTCTCATAGAAAAGATAGAAATCATAAAATAAAACTGAATTTAGGGTGCCTTAATGACATGACATTATTTAATTCAAAACGACAGCGAACGGTTTGCTTTCGATATTAAGAACTGAAGATATTTTCTGTAAATTTTACAGTTGTCTAATATTTGCTTTTATTTTACTAATTTTGGGTAACTGAACTTTAAAAGCAACATTTTATAGTGGTCAAGTCACTTGGGAATGTGGTGACCTAAAGGCAAGGTCTCGATGCTTCAAGTTCGAGATCCGAATCCTCCGAAAAATTGTCGTAAAGGCAGGCTTGGAGCGTTTTAAATCCATCGGGGCAAAACATCATCTCGCTGGTGTGGTGTGGCATCTTAGAGAGAGGGAGTTCTAGCTCAGTTGTGTTGGCCCGGGGTTCAAAATTACAAGACCCTTCCCAAAATAGTACAAGTGATTCTTTAAAACAGAATGTTATTATAACTAAATTAACCGAATTATCTCGACAGTTCTTAAAACCGTTACAGGATTGTTAAGAAATAGCATGATCTTACTTTGAAGAAATTAATATATTCATGAATTTTTTAAAAATTAAAGAATAATTTTTGGATTATTTCCAATTTCCTAAGTAGCATCGTAGAATAATTGAACTGACGAAGAAGCTAAATGAACGTAAACTTTGACAACGGAATTAAAGGTTTAGGTAGTCAAATAAATGGCCTGTATAGAAGAACTAGCGCTAATTTGGGATAGAATTTGGCTCGGTCAGGTGTGCGACTCTGAGATGGTGACCTTTCTCGAGGAGGGGAGAAGCGTTAGGCCCACGACATCGGTAGGCTATATACATGATTGATCTTTAGGTGAAACATGCGTTGAAGTTTAATCTTAGCATTAACCCACCGCGACTCGAAATTAAGCATTAGAATTTCGATAGATATTTCTAAATTTTAAGATTCTTAATTCATTTATACGCCTTAACCTTATGGTTTGGTTAAATCTGGATAATTATTAAGTTTAATTTTCGCATGGACCGGGATAGCTTGTTTGGTAGAGCGTTGGACTCGTACTCCTAAGGTTACGAGTTCGAAACTCACTGGCCAAAAAGATTCCCCGACTGTATGGCGGCTGGCACTTGTTAAATCTTTTCGTGGTCGCAAAGTCATCCATGTCGAGAGTAATACCACTGGGGGTACTGGGCCAGAGATGATCATTCTCTGTTCCAGGTCTAAATGACGATCTGAGATGAGTGAATGAATATGCATGAATGAAGTCCGCCCCCTAAAAAGGGTTGTGGCGTGTGTGTAGCAAAGTCATATTCTTGGCCCTAGATGGCGCTACTTGTAAAACAAGAGACGTATATCTCCGATTTAAAATCTGCTGATGCATCAGCGGGGCTCAACATAGCAAGTGCCATAAGTAACAACAACAACAATTTTCGCGTAATAGTTTTTTTTTTTTTTGGTACGTCAAAGTAAAGTTCATTTTAAAAACTGTGAAAGGCTGCTTTTGAGAGTTCGTCGTTCGGAACTGTTGTGTCTTTTCAGAATTCTATATCACACTAGAGGAAGAAATTCGGCAAATTTAATACTGATCCGGATAAATTTATTACTTAATAAGTAGATCTTTTGTTGAATCTAGGTCGTGGTGGCTTGGTGGTAAGGTCTCGGCTCGTGAGCCGTAGGGTTTCAGATTCGAGACCCAATTCCACCGAAAACCCATCGTGTAAGGGATTCTATTGGCCAAACGTCCTACCCGCTGGTGTGGTGTAGAGAGGAGGGTACCAGCTCAGATGTCGTCCTCTTCATCTGACCTCGATTCAAACTTATGAGGTACGTCCCAAAATATCCTTAGTGTTGCTCTACAATGAGACGTTGATATAACTAAACTAAACTAAACTTGGCTAAATCTAAACGTAACACTGGTAAAATTATGGTTTTTCAGCCAAAATTCTATATTCAAGGCCAAGTCTATAAAATAAGAATAATACGATAAAAAATTAAACGTTAATTAATTAAATGAAAATATATATCCAAAGCGCTATGTGATGCACATTGCTACGTCAGCTTAACGAAAAAGCATTGAAATGCTGTAGTTTAGTTCACAAGATGCTTTTTATGCTTAAACACGTTCTTTGTACATTATTAACTACTTTTTCCTTTATTGTAATTATAGAATTATTTATTAGGATGTAAAGTTTCCATTTCTTGATCGGATAATTCTGAGCTTAAACACTACTACCTGTGTAAAACTTGCTGGTATAATATAACTGTTGTTGTTACTTATGACACTTGCCTGTGGACAAGCCCCCCACTGATACAGCAGCATATTTAAGCCGAAAGGAGCGTCTCTTGTTTTTGAAGTAGCGCTACCTAGGGCCAAGAGTATGGCTTTAGCTACACATTCATCACATTTGCTTGCACAACCCCTTTTTATAGGGGGGGCACATTCACACATCTCACAGATAGAATACTGAAGAACAACCATGCCCAAATTAGAACTCGAACCCAGAACTCCCAGAACACGAGGAAGACGTGCTACGTCTGTGCCAGAGAGCCGGCGTATAACTATTCAGAAAGTGAAATATGAAATCTGATTTCATAAAACTGAATATTAAAGATGAGAAATCTGAAACAGTGGCTTGGTGGTAGAATGTCGACTTCAAAATCGGAAATCCGCTAGTTTAGGATTAGATTCTGAAGTTTATTAGCAGTTTAACTCAGCATAGTTTCCGTTGAAAACGTTGAGGTGCAGTAATTCTCTCACTAATGTGATATAAAATAAGGTTTAGGTATTATCGTTTTGTCATACTTTGAGATTCCTTTCAAAATAGTATTCGTGTAGCTTCTAAACGAAGCAATGATCTAACTAACCCCAAATAAACCAACGAGAGTGGACTCCCCCAAACATTCTCGGATGCGCTACAATTAACACTCTGCTCGAGTAAAATTGTAAACCTTGGGTAAATCCACCACTACCTTGCAAGACTACAGCAAAAAAAAAGTTATGATATATAGAAGGTTGGCATGAATTCAATTTTTTTACTGCATTTATTATGCGAATATGAATTTTAGAAGCCTTTTCCCTAAACCGATTGAAGTCAAATTGGACATCGAACTGCATTTTGAGTCATAAGATAACAAATCGAATTTCAATTATTCAAGTCATTGAGTTCATGAGTTGTTGTTACTAACGGCACTCGCTATAGAAAAGCGCGCTGACGGTCAACAGCTATTTTAAGCCGATTCAGTGTCTCTTATTTTTCAGAAACGCCAATTACGGCCAAGAATACGACTTCATAAGTCACATTCATTTGCACAATCCCTTTTTGTAGGGAGCACATTCACACACCTCACAGATAGAACACAGAACAACCATACTCGAACCTTGACTACCATATCACGGGGAAGACGCACTACCCCTAAACCAGAACGCCGGCGAAATTATGAGTTATTTCATTTACAGCTGCGAAGGCATAGACTAACAAGCGATCAACCTCTGAATAGATTTGGTTCAAAATTTGATAAAAAAAATCTATATTTTAGATTCTAAACCTGTGTACTAAATTTTATTTAGCTGATATTTTATTCCCCAGGACCATCTCAGATATGGTACTGCCGGCATTTTGGCACAGAGGTTGCGCGTCTTGCACGTGTTCTGGTAGTCCTGGGTTCACGCCCCGGTTCGGGCATGGTTGTTCTTCTGTGTTCTATCTGTGAGATGTGTAAATGTGCCCCCTGTATAAAAAGGCTTTACAAGCGTGTGTGTGTGTGTGTTTCATCCTCATATGAGCTAGGAGTCAAACTTCTGCCTTCGGGTGCTTATGGGTCCATACCATCAGAAGCTACTGCACCATTTCTTTCCGTGGTAAAAGCGGACACGACATCATCCTCATCATCATCTCAGATATGGTAATAAGTATGGTATCAGATTCTGAATTCCCATTTAGATACAGAAACATTGTAGATTCGGCTACCTGCTACATGTGAAAGGATATGTATGCTATAGGAGGGACTGTAGCATGACCGCTGATGCACTTTTAGACTCGAACATTTTCCTGCCTATTCTATCGTGCAGTTCCGATCTTTCAAATATTCCATGCGACTTCGGGAAGTCGGAGTAACTTTAACTCTTGGCGTTTTAAAGTTATTGAAATCACTTGTATTTGAAAAACCATAAGTATTTCATTTTAAATAAATTTCTTTCAAAATTTTTAAAGCTACTAATTTGGTCGGAAGTCATTATACCAAATTTAACCCTTTTAGCTCAAAGAGTTTTAGAGTTATTTGATTCACAGGCAGACAAATATGATGCCCAAAATATATTTTTTGAACTCAGGAAGATCTGAAACGGAGAGCTTCATCAGTATTTCCGGGTTCGAACATTTCGATGATTACAACACTTTGTTTATAATTCGTAAACGAAAAAGCAAAAATACATCAAAGAATATTTTTATAAACACGAACTGAATTTAAAAGAAAGAAAAATGGAAAACATGAGGATTTCGATATTAAACAATGATATCAGTATAATAATTAAAGGTAGTGGTATTTTTAAGAAAACTCGTGTTTCTTTTTTGGATTAAGAGATTGTTATGAAAAGTTCGCAACAATGTTTCAGGAGGGAAAATAATAATATTTATGGGTGAGTAATCATTGCTTTTTAATATAAATCATACAAAATATTAAATAGATTATTAGAACGAATTGGCAAAATTGACCAAAACTGGTGCAACTTCGTGGTATCACACACACGATTTCATCTCAAAAGTCTTATGATTAACAAAATGGGATGTAAATAATAATAAGATAAACTTACAGAAATGAGAGTACATCCCTTTTAAGAATAAATATTAACTAAGAACAATTATTGGATTCATGCAGTTATCAACTTAATCCTAATGACAAATAATGTTGCTCCAAAATCTTTTAGAAATAAAATAGTTTGCCCGTATTAAGAATGAATATGGAGTTCGTTACAAATCTATAATCCTCAACAATAAGTAACTGGCGATTATAAAAGACAATACTAAAATTCTTACTTATAATTCTCAGGGTAATATTCCAACAGACGAATCTTAGGTGAATAAAGCGTAGTTCTGATTTTAATGCATGGATATTTTTTTTAATGAGAGAACTAATTATATTAAAAGATTCCAATTTTTGTATACATAATAATAATCGTTTTATCCGTTTTATTTCAGAAAAAATATGATTTGAATTAACTGAATGTCCATATCGGATATAGTCATCAAACAGCTAAATGAAATATAATAGAGTTAAAAGTTTTGTGTAGGCATGTCAGGTATAATTTGGGTAAATTTATGCGTTAGAAAAAGTAGTGCATAGAGGATAAACGATGGTTACAGTTGCACAATTGAATGAGAATATACTTGTTATCTAGACTCGTTATCTAAGCATATCCAATTGTAATTTTTTCTGGAAGAATGTCAGCTTTCATATACGGTTAACCTTGGCGCTTTTGCATATGTGCCAATCTTTTTTGATTTCATCAAAACTTATGACAAATAAAAGTTGATTGTGATGTTTATATTCATTTTAACAAACAATATATTGAAGCTTTTCACAAATTTTGAATTAAAAAATTTGCATGATTAAAAAAGAAATTGAATATTATATCGGAAAAGAAATTGCTAAAAATCAATGACTCTCCGACCCACCCGAAGGCACACGGATAAATCATAAAACTGAAAGACCAGATAGCCGCAACAGCAACACTGGTGAGAACTATGGTTGAGTCCTAAGGGGCATCACCAGTCACGGTACAATCCTTCCAATAGGAAGTACGTCCCGTCATCGATGGGAGGAGTCAAACCTTCATCTATCTGTGTACCCTCCAGGGTGCCGAGATCCTGCCTTCTGGCGAGATCCATGCCAGAAACATCTCATCCTCATTTCGAGATACCCCTGTGGGGAGGGGGAGAAATAGCTTAAAGGAAAACGAGCCTGGTGAAAAAAACTCTGATACATCTTATTCCCCATTGGTTATTAGCACTTTTCCTTAAAAAATATTTTATAAAATATGGACGCGAATTTCTTAAGCAGACATTAATTAAATACAATATTCATTTGCATTTTAAAAAAAGAATATTCTTTGCGTCTTTCTCTGGGTTATTGATGTGATTATCATTACTAAATTTGCTGATATTCAAATAATAATCGATTTTCTGCCAAGTGCTTAATATCTTAAAATTATATTAGAAATTCTTAACTAAGAGTTTAAAATCGTAACTTGTTTAATTTTTCTGAAATTTTGAAAATAGTATCCCCTTAATTATATATATATATATTAAAAAATACGTTTTTGAAATTTGTAGGAGAGGTTCTTTTCGGATTATTGATTGATTATGATGGAGCAAAGGGCTTTACATTGGATTGGTTTAGATTGGCTACACTTTGGCAATTCATATGATACATTTTGCATTTAAAAATTTCACTGAAAAATATTTTCGAAATCGGATTAACGAAAACAGGTTTTGAAATATATAGCTCTAGAAGTTAGGGAACATCTTATTCAACATTTTCTATTGCTTCTTTCTTAATTTAATACCCATCATTGTAAATAGTATGGACTTTTTAAATAAGTTTTTCTAAGATTCACCATCAGGTGGCGCCGCCACTCGTATGAATTTGCTAAGTTAATAGGTTAACTGATTGTTAAATTCTGGAAGATTTTGAACGATATTTTAAGATGGGAATGATTGCTCATTTCTTTGGATCGTCGTTATCTTGATTATCAGACCGCTAAATGATGATAATGATCTAAAGGCGGTAATTTGTGTCGAAATTAGCAGTTAATTGATAAAAACGTCGTAAATTAATTTAATACCGTATTAATCTATATCTTTTATAGACTAATTAAAATTGGAAATTCAAGCCGTTTTCTGATAAATTTAAGGATAAAAAATTAGTTTACAAAATCTTTAGAACAAATCACTATGTAAGACACGTTAAAATAATTTAGAAATTTCTGCAATCTTAAAAGCGATAAAAAAAAGTCTTTCATGGATTTTTTTTCTCAAAAAGTCGTTTTTAACACACATTGAAATGTTTGCATTAGTCGTGATAATAAATTAATAGGTAAAAATATCAAATAAATAATTTAAAATAATTTAAGAGAAGCAATTTTCCATTCAAAAATAAAAGAGGAAACATGTTTAAGGAGCATAAATTAAATTTAAAAGTCTGAAACTTCTAGTGTGCTGTGGAAAAGATTTCAAACAATAATTAGTACAGCTTGACAATAGTTATGATAAATAAATGGCATCAAAGTAAAAATTCAGTGCTGAATTCTGTACCTTCATATTCTTTACTACTGTAAAGCTTACATAAGGTGCGGTAGAAAATAGTCAGATGGAAGCCATATTTTTAAAATTATTATTACGATTTTCATATTATGTTCATTGTATTGCTTTCCTGAAATTCTACACAGTTTCATACGAATTCTCTTCTGTTTAATGTATAGTTTCTCATTTAATTTACTAAATGGGTTTTCATTTTTTCCGTCATTTCAGTCTATTTCCTCTTTTCGCTTACCTAACGTTGGGAACTGAAAAAAAAAAGTCTCACGGAATGAGATCAGGTGAAAAGAGTTGATGCTCTGTGTACTCGTCTTGAAAGGCACTAAACAGCGAACTGGGATGATGTCACAGTAAAATTCTTCTTATTTTTTTTTCATATAGCATGCTGTTTTTCCAACATTTTTTGTGTAAAACAGTAAGAATACTAGCTTAATAGTGAGACTGACAATTTGAATCTAATTTATTTTGATACCCATGCATAATTTCACCCATGTCGAAGAGAAGGGGAGAAGAAACTGAATAAACATGATCAGTCCAGACATGTGCGATCTTCTCTTCTCAAGCCTATTAAAGCCTATTAAACCAATTAAAAGCTTGAGGTATGCTGCAATTACACATCTCCACCCGCTTGTTTTGCAGCGAATAAGTCTTGTAGTAGATTTTTCAACTTCAAAGAAGTATTTCATATTAACAAAGTACTTCTCAATAGGCTACATTTTTTTCACATGAGGTTTACATGAGTCAATCATATTAGTTAGAGTTAGGTAGAGAAGGAACTCCTGAAAAACCAATATATAAATTTCTTTTTTATTTACAGTAACAGAAACAATCTGGCTATATTTCTTGTCACAATTTGTTTGTCAAAAACATATTAGAGCATGGACACTAATTAGCTTAACTTATTTCCTAATTAATTGCATATTTTTATTTTACCTACTTCAGCTCCATCTAGTGTACAGGGTTGTTCCTAAATTAAAATAAATTGATTCAGAGCTGCATAGATCCTTAACGGTTATATCAAAATTGTGAAAATTTCCAAGCTCTTAATAAAGAGAAGCAAATGATATTTAAAGAGAAGTCACAAAGAGTGTCACCAAAGAGCATTTTATGTTGAAAATTCAGTATATATGCAAATTTTATCAACCAATCTACCCGCGTATAAAGAAAAGATTATTAAGTAAAAGGGAGAATCAAATCTTTTATTAATTTTATGCCTTTTTCACAGAAAGTATCGTTCATTTTAAAAGACCATCATGCGCGTTAGTAGTTTGACAAAAAATTTTTTTTAGATTTCTTGTATAGAGCCGACCTCCCCGCCACCACTGAACATAGCAGTATCGACAGGAAAATTTTTTTGACTAGATTAAACTATCTCAGACATAGCCACTTGCATTAAAAATGTACTTCAAAAGTACTTTACAGAATGTACTTTACAGAATTTTCATCATGGATACCAGATACCCAGTCCTTAAGACCCTGTGATTTTCGACTGTGTGGTTATTTAAAAGAATCTATTAGTCAACATAACTCAAGGACTGATAATTTTTCTCGTATAACATTTTGAGATTTCAAATAGTTGTTAATTACAACAACTGCCATATTCAACATGATACATCTTCACGGATCCAATCTACAGAGTAAATTTGTCGAATTTGCAATATAATCAGTGATATGCCCTCTGGTGGCAATTTTTGTAACTAACATTTTTTTAACTATATCTCTTTCAAATCTTTTTTTAAGAAATTTGACAAATTTCCAAACTTTTAAATGAATAGTTATGATTATATTATTTATCATACCAAATTATATTTATAGTTGTCCTATTTATTATTATGCCGGCGTCCTGCCACAGAAGAAGCGCGTCTTCCTCGTAATCTGGGCATCCCGGGTTCGAGTCCTGGTTGGGGCATGGTTGTTCTGTGTTCTATCTTTGAAGCGTGTAAATGCGTCCCCCTGTAAAAAAGGGTTGTGCAAGCGAATGTGATGAGTGTGTAGCTAAAGCTGTACTCTTAGCCCTAGTTGACGCTACTTCAAACAAGAGGCGCTTATTTCGGTTAAAATCCGCAGATGCATCAGCGGATTTGTCAATGGCACCATTAGTAACAACAACCATTTATTATTATTCCTTAAAATTATCTTATATATTTGAAAAATTCTAACATATTAATTATATATATCCTGTATAATTAAGCTACATTAAATTTTGATAATACATTTGGTTTGCACTATATTGCATTAATAAATTAAGTACTGCTGCACAGTCAGGGATACAATATATGTACTAACTTTATATCGTAACCCACAGTGCTTTTTAAAGGTATGAAACGAGTTTTAAGTTACAACAAAAAATGAAAATTCTTTATTAGTCGTTTTATAATATAATAATTTACTTTTGTTAAATGATTGTGATGTCACTCTATTACAAGCATATAAGCTAAATAACTCATTTTTTCTCAAAAATGAACTGTCTTCAGTTTTTTAATAGAAAAAGAAATTTTCTATATGCACAGATAGTTATTTCTTACATCTTGATCGTGTTTTTTTAATATAGAAAGGCAATGCCTTCTTTTTTTAGCACTTGGTGCGAGTGAATTTGGTGATAGTGATTCAATCGCCTGATTGGCAAATAAAGGGATCAAGGCTGGATTTCACTGAAAATCCCCATTAAATATGCATAACCGAACACCTTCCTGTTGGTTTTATGTCAAAAAGATGAGAGGAGTGCACTCTCTAATGCCATATTTATCATCTAATTTAGGAGCAAAATTACGAAGGTATTTAAAGTAATCTCAACATGACATCATTATAGGTCACTAATTAATATTAATATATTAATCTTTTCTTTAGCAGATGTTTTCTCTTGAATTTTTCTCTTTCTCTTGACAACAAAAGAATTATTCATATATATTTTTTAATATGGTGGCATAATAATACTTTAAAATACGAGATTAGCAATTTAGCTTGCCCGATCTATTGATAATATTATGTATATAAAATTCAATTGCAACTTGCATGACATACCTCCTGAATTCCAATTCGAATAATTAAAAGTAGAAAAGAGCCCTTCTCATATCAAATATTTAAAAAGAAATGTTTATTACATATATATTTAAAAAAAAATTATTTTGTTCATTTATGGTAAGGAGCTCCTACCCTATAACAAAGCTCCAAGGGGCTTAATATTCAAAATATCAAATCATTCAAAATTTATTACGCAGGTTTTATTAGATCACAAAACGCGTGCGTGGTAAAGAATTCAGAAGAAAAGAGAGAGAGAGAGTGAAAGAAAGTAACTTGGAGTTTGTATTTCTTTTAATTAAGGGAATAGAGTAAAGTATGGCAAAGTTGCATGTAAAAAACATAAAATAATAAAGATAAATAGGATGAATAAAGTTATGAAATTATACTGTTGTGTTAACGATGTTCAAATTTTCAAGAAATCGTGTATACGGATTTATAAGGAGGATGTAAAAATTTTCAGAGATTATTCTTTTTTAGATTTATAAAAATGCATATAAAAAGTTAATAGAACACTGTTGGACATTGATATGCAATCAATAAAAAGTTTTATTACGTCATAATAGTAAAAATAATTTTTATAATAATTAATACTTTTCTAAGTTTACCCTATTCCTAATTTCTTCTAATATAATAGAGGAGAAAAAAAATTCTAAAATAATTTGAACAATTACATTTCTTTAAATAAAAACGGTCATTGTTAGCGAAAATTTGATCAATTTCGTTAATCAGAAGGGGGAGAAAAGCTCTCGACCTGCCACAACTTGAGAGTGATCTGAAAGTCTACTGCCATGACAGCACGGAAGAAATTCAAAATGACTTCTAAAGGCCGAAACTTATCGAAAGGATACGATTAAGTTTTCTCGGGGTATTGAGGCAATGAAATTCTCGGAACCTCTTTCCCTTCCATTCCTCCAAAACCAAATATTTTCAATCGATTTTACATTTATAGAAGCAGTTTTAACTAGCATATTTTGAAAAAAAACTAAATAGAGAAACGCTTACCTTCAAATTACATTTAAAAAAAATGATTCAAGTAAATTGTATAAAAAAGGACAGTTGAAATTTAAAAGTAATTTTCCCCTCTTAACACAGTTTAAATAATATTTAATAATCGGTGGACATTTTTTTAAATTAGACAACATCGCATTTCTTAGAATTATAATACAAATTAACATAAAACATGCAAATAGTAATTAATTAACAATGGTTAACAATAGAATAATGTCTTAAAATTAATTTAAGCATTATTATATTTTAGACTGAATTAGTACGATTGCTTGGCCTTAACAATTAAATGAAAGCACGAAATCAAATAGCATTCAATATACAACAAAAAAAATCTAGAGAACTCGAGGTGCCCTAAACAATCACTTACTCTGTTTATCTAATAACCCGCCCCAGTGACTGCAGCTCAATCCGTAAATTGCGTCTTGAAAGTAGAGGTTATTTGACCCCACAGCCTTAAAGTATGGATGTCGGTAGAAAGCGCTAGCCACTGAGTTGAAGCTTTTCATGATGATATATGAGGTGCCACCTTCATCTGGTGAGATGATCTACCATGTTAAAAAAAATGTTTAAAAAAACTATTCCTTCTTAGTTCAAAAATCGTAAAAGCTTATGTACAGGATTTTAATTTTTTTCTAAGAGTTTTAAAAATTCATTTCAATATGATGGTACTTTAAAATTCCTATTCCCCCTTAAAATGACCTCTTCCTCCTTCCCAATTTTTGTGTTAATTTTCATTTAAGCTGTCTAACATGAGGGGGAAAAGTCAGATCAAAGCCTGCATTAAGTAATGGTATTGTAAAACTGTACACATTTAAATAACATGGGAATCTTAAAAGTCATTTTTTTCCGTTTGGAAAGGGAAAAAATCTAGTATATAAAATAAATAAGATTTTTTAATATAAAAATCCCTATTAAATGAAGCCTGGATTTTTTCATCTATTTCTCATGCTTTTTTATGCCGCTTTCCTGTTAGACTTTCTTTACACAAGAAGAATTACTAACCAATAAATATCTACTAAAACAACAATTACTTTCAGCTCAAAAGAGTCAAATCCGTATAACGTTTTCTAAAATTGAATCGAATCCATTCACAATTGAATCTATCAAAAGAATGCAGCTCCTTTTTGACTGAGAAGGAATAAAAATAAAAAATAAGAGAAGATCCATCCACCTTATTTTGCCGGACGGAAACTCTCCTATTCAACTTCCCATCCGATTCTGACAGTGTCCACTTCCTTTTTAATAGGGGGACTTCTCTGATTTTCTTTTAAATGCTCCGTATTTGATGTGTCCTTTCTCATATAACTTCCCAAAGAAATAATAAGTGTTTAAAGAAATAAAGGGCGATCCCCTTCTTCTACAAAGATTCGAGTAAACAGAGAGGTAAGGAAAGTTTAAATAAATGTCCTCTTTGCACGAGAAGCTCGTGGCGATGCTATTCGATGTTTAGCTTTATAACTCTCAAGTATTCTGTTTTCTCTCCCTATTCTTTTTCACTCTTTCTCCGGTCACACTATTGGCGTGCGATTCCCCGTGACTCCTCCCCTCAAGTGAGCCGACTACCTTCCATTGGCTAGAGCAGACGTCGCTCGTCCCTTATTGGTGAGTTCCATTGTAGTGCGAGTTAAACAAAGTACTCTGGTTTCACGAACGCACAAACGGGTCGAGTTGTAGCTGGGAGTGGGGTATAACGGTGAAGGCCTTCTGCAGTTGAAGTGACCTGTTGCCGTTTCCATGTTCTCTCAGAACAAGAAAGCCTAACAGCAACGCTGGGAAGTTCGCAACCTTGATGGCCATTTTGTGAGTACTCATTCTATTGTGACTTCTCTTGTTGTAGGCCTTTCTGATGAGTTCAGCAACTTGTTGGTGATGCCACCACAAATTGCTAAGAAAGGGTTAGAAAAAGCACGTGAAAGTTTCATTGAGAGTCATTCATGAAGCATAATTGTTATCATCCTAAACAATACATTAAAAATATTTATTCTAGAACTAAGCATTATTATTATAAGCCTGATTATTTTTATCCCTTGGGGAATAGAAATGAAATCTGTTAATCAGCTTAAAAAAACTATTAAAAAAAAATCACCAAACAAACAAAGAAAAGGCTTTATTCCTCTGAGTGTAAATGTGAAAATAAGCTTACTAAGCTTATAAGCTGTAAAAGAATTGCTCTGATTGAGTGGTAATAATACATTGTTTATATTGCCAAACACGTGGTTTAGTGTTACTGGTGAGAGTGGAGCTTATGAGGAGAAATGGAGAGATAAAAGAGATATTATGAAAGAGGAGAAGAATTGAAATGTTTATTCTCATTGCCAAATAATTGATGTAAGATGTTTGGAATGGTGAATTATAAATGTTTAATATGCTTAATTTTGTTTCAAACTTACTTGTAATTTTACAGTTTAGCTTGGCAATCATTCTTTTAATTTTTATAGTTCAAGGGAATTAAAACAGATATAAATAACCAATATTTTTAGCCACTGCATGCTTTATAGCTGTTGCTTATGCACTTTTCCAATTTACTTTTGAAACTGTTCCAAATATTTACAAATGATGAAATGGAAAGCTCATGAATAAGAATGTGTATTAGATAATGAAAATCCCACGTGTTTTAAATTTCGAATAGATATTATTACCAGTTTAATTTACTAAAGAAAAATTCAATTAGGTCACCTAAAGCAGGAAAACTTTTTTAAGCATTAAAATAATTCATGGGTTAGAAATAATAAGGAAGAATTTTTAAATCATTTTACACTTCGTTAAATAATTTGCTTCTAAATTTTCAACTAAATTAAAATATTTATGCTCAGTATTTGTTAATTTTCATTCTTCTAAACAATAAATTTGAAAAAAGAAATTTATTTGATAAGATGATAGCAAAATTAATGGAATACATTAACATTGCTAAGTACTTCTTTTATAATTAGATAAAATGTAAAGTATTTGTAATTTTTCTAAATTCCAAATCCTTTTATTTATTATGTGTAGTGAATTAGTAATAATATATAAACAGTCTCTCATGTTAATAATAATTTTCAATTTGTTTCACATGTAATTTATGCATTTGCTTACCAGCTATTCTTATTGATTTTCAAATACCCTTTAGTTGAATTTGTTTCAAATTAAAAGCAAAAGAACTTGCCAGATATTCTTTTATATTTTATACTTTGTTTTGACTATTAATTTTTATATTTTATGCTGTTTTCAAAATTTTTAAAAAATTCAGTATTTTTCATAAACGCATTAATTTTGGATGCGTTGCTGAATGATCAGGTGTCTAATAATAATTTTAAAAGTAAATTCGTATTTTTAAAGTTGAAATTTCTTAATTATTACCTTAAAATGTGGAATTATTTAATTTTATGCTTATTAAGGTTCTTTTTTGGTTTTATTTTTACAAATAACTTTATAATCTGAATTTTTTTGACAGAATACATTGATATGGTCACATTTAGATCGGTAGAAATTAAATATAAAAGACTGATACTTTCTTTCAATCTTATGTATCATTTTTGAATTTTGTAGGATAAAGATCTTTCTTGTAAATTTGATTCATTTATGTAGTTGATCGTTAAAGAAATTCAGCTTTAGATTAGATGATCTTTTTTTAAAATTGCAATAAAAAATAATCCTAAAATAATTTAATGTTTGACCAAAATTTCCAGAATAATACTTACTTTTCCCATCTTTCATAATTTCCTGCTTTTGACTGTATAAAAATGCTTGATTTGAATCGCATTTGCTTGTGTGCTGTTCATCAGATTTAACATTACTTAGCATAACTTTATTTTGCCTCTTTATAATCAAAATTCATCGAATGAAATATTTAAGTATTTTATTCATCACAATTGAATTATATCTTACTATGCTTCACAGTTCGTATTCGTTTTATTGTCATTAAACTAATCTTTTTTTTTAAAAAAATAATCGTTTATAATTTTTCTCGTTAATTCAGGAGAAAAAATAAAGCTTTGGTAATAAAACGAAAGGGTATAAAAATAAATGGGGATAATTTTTTTAAATTTTTAATATGATAAAATAATATTTTTAAAATACTTTATTAGTATAAACTTAAAAAACACTTTATTTAAGTAACTTTATAAATGCCTGCTCGATGGTTGTCTTTTTAGGGTCAAACATCATTTCAATTAAAATTTTTACCTTTTCTGTTAGTTTTCAAAAACAGATCTTATTTGAAATAACCATAAAGAAAATAATTGATCGATAATATACTTCATTTTCTTTTGTATGATAGTTCCAAAAATAATCAAATTATATAATAATTAGTTTGCTATTTTATGATATTCGAACTGCATATTTTTAAAGAATCAACTTCGATAATTATAGAAAAATGAAATATTTTGAGCCTTTATGATTAATATGATTTATGGAAAAAATGTATTTTAAAGCAATGGGAGTGACTTCCTTTCGATAATTTTATTCGCATATATGTATCCTTTTACGCTAAATTTCACAATATTCACAATTAAATTTCACAATTATTTTACAATATTCACAAATATACATTTGAAGCACAAGTATACAATTTGGACCTTTTCTCATTCAATGAGCGCAAAATTTGGCATATATCTACCCAATAGTTTTATTTCAAAACCATAAATCAAGTTATTGAGATGCTGTTTTCACAAACTGTCAAATACATAGACCTACTGACAGCAAATTGCTTAATTAATTTGATTTAAAATCTGAAACAAACATACAGTTGAGTAATAAAGCAAATTGCAAAATTTCACTCATCTAGTTTGTTTTATTTATATTTTTAAGTTGTGTTTCTTGTACACAGGTAAACAAGCTTAATTCTTTTCGCGGCGAATTTCATTCAAATTTTATTTAGATCAGCTATTTGAATCTAAAAACAGCACATTTTAAATGCCTTTTCGTTTTTCTGGCTCCATTTATGAGCTAGCGTGTTCACGGATATAAATAACCTTATTTATATTTATTATTATTATTATTTCCCTTTTTTTATTTTGAATTTCATAGAATAAAACTCGAAGATTCATTAAAACCTCTCGATAAATTTTTGGTGATTAAAAAGGTCACCACATATGAAGGACATCTCAAAAGAAAAACGTTTTAAAAATTCAGATATTTTCGCACGGGAATTAAATAAAATCAGTCAGAATGGTAATTTTAAAGCCCATCAAAATAACATAGAATAAACAAAACTATGGTTTATTTTTATTTTGAAATATTTGAATGAGGTTAAAAAATTTAAAAATTTGTTAACAAATGTTTAAATTACGTTAAGATTTTTAAAAGATAGATGTTTTATGTAGTAAATTGTGTAGCAATTTATGACCGAAATTCGTGTCATCCGTATATAGTATTACCTACCTCAGCATTAGAAGGTTTAAATCACAGAGGTACTTTGCGGACACATGAACCTGAAAGCTCCCCCTCTCAAAAGTCAGGGGAGTTTCCCCCCAACAATGGGGGGGGGGGAACAAGATTGAGAACAATACCGCAATCCGGATTTAAAATTGAGAGCTGAAAGAGTGAAGACAGGGAAACTTTATCCATATGTGCATGTGGGGAGAGCCCTTTGTTCCTTTTTTTATGAGTCAATCTTCTCGTAATGGGACTTTTTTTTTATTGTAAAAAGTATAGCTACAGTTTTTGAATACATTTTGAAGCTAAAAGATGTGTTCATGTTGTTTTTTCAAATGTTATTCTTTTTTGAATTACCAAACGTGTCTTACTTCCACCTACAAAAAAGAGGTGGCTTTTAAGAATGTTAAAAATCCAATCGCAATTCAATTCATTTCGAAATTGGTTCATAAATACATTTCAACTTTGGAAATTTTTTTCTTTTATATTCCTTTTATAAACCACTTTATTTATTTATTTATTTTTTTGAAAATCCGAGAATTTTATTCAACAGTCTTGTCGCTATTTCTTTAAAAAAAATCCCTTCAGTAGTTTCTGATTTTCATTAATAAAACAACTGTTTTTGCTCGTTATAATACAAATTCCACTTTACAGTTGCAAAAATTAGTATTAAGTTTAAAGCAGAAGCTCAATACTAACATTATATTTTTATTAACCTCCTACATTTATAACTCGTCGAATGATTTAAAAGAAGACATTCTGCATGCATGTATTATTTTAAAAAATATATCTATCGAACTACCTTTATCATCAGTAATAAAGAAGTATTTTTTACTTACATATTCTAAAATTTTATATTAACTGCATTTAATCAATCAACTTTTGATAAGAAATGGAAAGGAGAATTCTTATTTACTATGAACTTTTGTTTTGAAGCGTTCCACGTTCGGGTGAAATTAATAAGTTACTCTACCATGTGATTACATTCTTATTAGGATAAACTTTTATCTGTAGTGCCCTACTTAAAAGTCATCTTACTGGCAATCACAATTATCAATCCCCAATTTTAGAATTTATCTGGATAGATAAATCTTTTCGTGCCAGTAATTTCTTTTTTAAGTTATTAAGAACTGGAAGTTTAACCAGGTGAATTAAAAATTGACTCCCATGGTATTAAATATGATAAAAAGGTTATTTTGATAGGATGTTTTTTGATGCTAATGTGCGCAGTAACAACCTCAAAAAAAAATAGAAAGCTAATTTTGCTTTTACATGGTTACTATACTTGTATTCTTTTTTTATCTAAGGTTTAATATAATGAAGACTGAAACAGAATTTTTGAAATATAAGAAGAAATAACCATAATTAAAAAAATAAAATAAAGCTAAACTGGAATTAATTTAATTAATGTAATAATATTTATGATAAAAGTTATTTTAGTGTAAATTGCTTAAAAATAAGATTATAAGAAATAATTTGTGCAAATATTTTTATTAATAATACGAACAGTACTTATGACAGAATCGAAAATAGATGAATCACACTAATTTTTAAACTTTTAAATTCTTTTAAAGCAGACAATCTTTAAAATGGTTTCAAGAATTACAAAAAGAAAAAAGTTTTGAGGGTAAAGTTTATTTCTTTTAACTTTATTATAACGAAATAATTCTTTTTTTTTCACTGGTACTTTTTTACTAATCACGAATTGCAGAAAATTTTAATATTATTGCATATAGAGATTTATAGAGAATTTCTACCTCTTTGCGTATAAAAATTTTTATTTGTTTATAAAAAGGTTGCTATTCACATTATATACGTCCCTCCTCCACCCCCCTCCAAAAAAAATTCCAGAGAATTAAAAAAAATTGAAAATTGAAAAATAAGAAAAGAAGGAAAAAGAAAAATAACTCCTCGAAAGCACATTCCTGTTAAAATCAATAAGAATAATCGACAAATATTGACTAAAATTTCCAAATAGGGATTTTTAGAATTAGAAATATTACAGTAATTATTGGTATAGAACAAAAAAGGGTAGTCATAAGGTAATACAGTGAAAAAAAAAGGAAAAAAAACCCGCTTTCTTATAAAATGACACCATTATTAAGAATATTAGAACTAGGAAAAGTATCGCACTTCGCTTTCATCATTTTATGGAAATGTCGACTGTCATCTTCTTTTCTTGTTCGAATAAAATAATATTTGACAATTTAAAAAAATTATGCCAGAAAATGAATGTTGGGTTTCCTAAGTGACTGTTTGTGAGTTTAAGAATTTAAACAAGAAAATTTCTATTTTTTAAAAATTATTAAAATTTATAATCTCATGTCTTATTCAACTAGATTATAAAGTCTTATTTCTTTTATTTTTTTCTCAAAAGTATTTGGATAAATACTTTACCAAATTTAATTCATTTAATTTCTTATTTATACTGCCATTTACCAAAAACAATTTATGTAGAACTCATTTTGTATTGCAAAATCTGCAACCTCTAATTTTTGAAAAAAAATTCTCACTTTCAAAAATTTCTGAACCGCTTCCGAAGAAATCAGTTAATCAGTTAATCACCACGTAAAAAATTAAATATGAAACCTAACTGGCGTATAGTATTACTTTTCAAACTGCAGATGAATTTCACTTTTGGAATTAATCCAAAAAAAAAAATCCATTATATAGTGAAACAATAAATAAGACAGAATGCCCTTATGATACTATTTTTTATGCAGTATGCATAATGAAGAAAAGGTGTATGATATATTTTCCCCACCAGAGACTGTTAAACACAATTGAACAACATGAAAAGAAATTGTAACTAAACTTTACTATGAGCTTTTGCAAAATCAGAAACTATTTTAAGAAAATAACGTTTTTCGAATACTTTTCTTGGCTAATATACATTTCTAAATTAAAGAATTAAATTATTTACCTATGAACAAGTACACTTTTTATAATTTTTTCTCTAAATACAGTTAAAAATGGTTTCATTTCACACATTGCTTTTATTTTTGATATTTCATTGCAAATATAGAACATAGAAATAAGAAAATAAATTTCTACCTTACAAATGTCTTCTTAATATTTATATAAGGAAATGATTTTGAAACTATGTAATTAGAATAAATTTTCACTTAAAGAAAAATCATTTTGATAAAAATAAGATACATTATAAAGTATCAGTGTGCAAAAATAAAAATTGTTATATGATAATTCATTTGGGATACATACTTCGACCGCAAATTAATTTTTTCAAATTTTTTTCAAAATACAAATATTATATTTTCCTATCATATTTCAATGTTTTAGGAGTGAAATAATAAAGCAAATTTAGAAAAATTTTGTAGAAGAACAAATTGTGTTTCTTTCATTCATAAAATTGTGTTTTATTCTTCAAGTTATAAAGTGAATTAGAAAAGTGAATTGTAAGTGAATTAGAAACTCCTACGCAAACTGCTTGTCACATTTTCAAATTAAAGCGGTAATACATATGTTATGAGTTTAAAGTTTAATAAAATGTGGAATATTTATTATTGTATAATCTTTAATGAAATTTATTCTGCAAAAATAAATTTTGCCGTAGTATATTTTGCAACATTCAGAAGTTTAGACAGAAAGCTCAAAATAATTCTTGGAAAAAATATATATCTTCCGAATTATTTGAGAGATAGCTGCAATTAATAGTTGGTAGAAAAGCTTTTGATGAATTATCTATTCAATTATCTGCATGAGCTAAATGTTACACTGAATATAAGAAAAGTTAATGGATGTATATTCATAAGGCCATTTTGAAGTTTTAATGCTTTCTTTCCACTAACAGTATACATATATAATGTTATATTTAGGAATTTTTCCCTTAACTATTTTTGACTTTTAAGTTGTTTCAGTTCTTATAAGTTCTTTTAAATTTTCATGTAATAGTAAACAGGTAGTTTCAGGTAGTTTATTTTGAAAAAGTTCAAAAATTTCTAATTTGACTCTTTCTGAAATTATTTAACTTGCACTCTTTTCATTCAATAATTTTCTGTTCGATAGTTCGTTACATTATGTATCCATAGATATAATCGTTAGTGCTGACAATTACATGGAACATAAAAAACTGATATGCCTTTATAAGTGTCTGCGTATGCAGTTTAGAAAGCCCGCATTTTTTATATTTAAAAAAAAAAACTGACAATAATTCATTGAAATTAGTATTAATAAAAAATCAATATTTATTAGATATTTAAAAACAACAAATATACAATATACAATATAATTTTTTAAATAAATCACTTCAAACATTTATAGGATTTATAAAAGAACTAAAAAATTCTGATAGCATGCTGATACTGATTAAACATTAATAATGCATTACTTTAAACTGGTTTAACAGCAGCTTTTCTAAATGTTGATTATCATTCAATTTTAAAATTATAAATATGAATTTCACCAAAATTTAGCGAAATATTTTACTTCACTTTTCTCTAATACATATTCCATGACTTTCAGACATATTTCATCTTTAAGAATGAATTTCATCTATCGAATGAAAAGTTATTTCAGACATTTTTTATTAAAAAGTTGAATTAGAAGTTTAATGGAAATTTTCATTTTCTCTTAGCAGAGTTTTACTGTTTAGAATACAATACATAAAGCCCATGAAAATTAATCAGAACCAAACGTGTGGATAGCTTACATTATTTTTTTAATTTCATAATTATTTTTTATTTTTATAATCTTTTTTTATACATTGGAATCAGCGCATTATTGAAAAACTTCCTGCAGCGATTTACTAGAAAGCAGGGGAAATGCCCTGCGAATCGAAAAAAATAAAACCGTTATGATGACAAAGCTTCTCTTAAAGAAAAAAGCAATTCCAACTTTTATAGTAGTGTAGAGAAAGTGACTGTAAGTTAGGGTGGAAAGGTGAAAAATCGATTTTTCGAGTATCTAATTCCAGCAGAGCTCAAAAGTTGCACAAGCTATATTTTTGATTTTTAACAGCTTCCAAGTAATTTTAGTAGCCTGAAAATAGAAAAATTGTATGTAAAAAACTTGCTCAACAATTTGAGTTCGAGCATTAGAACAATTTTTGTGAAATGTTGAGGTTTTAAAGTTATACAAATGCACATAGTATTTTATTAAATGACATGCTATAAGACAGGGCGAGAATCGGTTTATTGTAATAAAGTGGATATACTTTTATAGCAAAACAGCAGCTAAAATTTATCAAAAAATTACAAAATAAGACTCCCCCTCCTCCAGTATTGTATTTTGAGGGTTGCAATTTAAAAGCAAGTGATCTCTGAAATAATCAAATCTAGATGAAGTACATGGGAAATGAAGTTATTGATACATATGAACTGGAAATGACTGGCTTTGGTGGCCCAACTACAATTACAGAGTGGGAAAATGTACTATCTGCAGCTTAATGGTTAGATTTGAATCAGGCAATTGAACAGTTGTAATATACCAATTGCCTCCCTTACTGCAACGAGATGAACATTCGGACTTTAATGTGAATACTTGTACGGAGAGAAGTCTGAAAAGCGTTATAAACTGGGAAATGTGATAAGTAATTACCTAATTATGAAAAAAAGTACCATTATGAAGTTTTAAACAAATGAGTTAAATGAGATAAACGCAAAATTTATTTTAGTAAAACCACCTGTATCTTCTGTATATTGTCAGACTGGGCAATGTAATCCGTATTTAACTAAAAACGAACTTTGACTTCTTAGTCACTCCCGATAGCTAACATACACAAACTAGGTCTTATGGTTCTTCATTTCTGAAACAAATTCTACTAACAGACTCAAGATGCATCATTCTTGCCTGATTCGACATTAGAAGTTATAAATTTTAGAAATAAGGAGCTAAAGAATTTTGAAGATAGTTCAAGGAAATATATAACATGACCAGACGACATCTGTGGAGTCATCAGTCTTGTAATTCAGTGCATTATGTTCTTTTGTTACGCGAGAACACGCTGTTGACTATGATATTCGCTAGTCGACTAGAAATACTACAATTGTGTTATATGAGGATCCTGAAGTCAAGAATGATAGTGGGTGGCAGATTTTACAAACGAATAAAAATACAGAATAACAGCAAGAAGTTAAAATCCGAAGTCTGTAAAAAGTTGTAAATATTTCTCAAAGAATCCAGATGCCATAGACTCCGCTGAACTGATAGATGTCCTTGAACACTCGTCCTTGACATTGATGGAAAGTTGTATTGAAAAAAAAAATTGTTTCGTCAGTTTTGCAAGATAAAGCCTTTTCAGTTTAATTTTTAAATTTATTATATCAAACAATATCTGTTGAAAAACTCTTCAAACTAGTCAAAGAATCCAGACAGCAAGGGAGAGGACTCGGAAACAGAGATGACTACATTAAATGAACTTTAATTTTCAAGATGTCAAAATTTGATTTAAATTTTTTACAATTTAATGCAACTTTTTGGATTGAATCAACATAATTTAATATATTCTGTTTAGTTTAATGAACACATAGGGTATGATTGAAGTTTGAAATGTAGTCAGTTCTTTGGGGTACTTTCTTGACCATTTCAGCCGGAAAATAATGCACTCTACAAAGGCATGAAACCAAACGTAAATACCAAACGTGAATTTACACCTACATATTTTCCAGAAAGAAGGCATTTTATAATTTAAAGTACAAAGGTGTGTCTGTTTGTAAAAAGTACAAGAAAAAAACCCACGATAATTTAAAAACTATAAGTATTTTACGCTACTTCTCCCTACAAATGAAGCGATCAGGATCTTTCAACTATAATTTTTCAGGCAAATAAAATGAAATCCTTTGATGGTATTTGTAATCAAAATGCACAACCTATATAATTTTAAGATAAAGATAAATTTATTATTTATTATTATTTTTTCAAACTTTTGAGCGAAGTGATAAAGCATTTTTCTTTTTGAAAATTTTTTATTTATTAATATACAACGATTCAACCTTAGAGTTCTATTACATATCAATTGTAAGTAGAAAAAAAATCGATTTTTCTTACTATACCCTTCAGTTGATATCACAAAAGAAAGCAAGGAACATAAAAAAATCCTTAAACTGAGAATGATTTTCGGTTAATTTCGTCAAATGAATGTTCTATTTATTTAAGCCTAACGTATGACGATATAGTGAATTTTAAGTGAAGTAATTTTTTAAAATTTATTACAATAAAAAATTGGTAAATTCATTCATATATAATTTATCCAAGCATGAGTTTTGTTTTTAAATCTGTAAAAAAAAAACCTTTGAAATTCTAAACGATAGGCCTGAACTTAAATATGAAATGTCTCTTTGCTTTACATCGTTTAATGCAAAATTTCTCTAATTCGGTTGCACTATTTTAGTTATTTAACTGTACGGTTGAACTTAAAGCAATGAATATTTCTTTATAGAATACATTTCCTTGGTAATCCTTCCTTAAATGCATTTTTTTTGTATTAACTAACAATTTATTTTAATTCATAATTGTAAAAAAGAAAAAGAAAAATTTTAAAACAGACTTTAAAAATATTTGCATAAATTTTGAAATTTGTTGCCCTTAGAGCTTATTTAGAGCTATTAGAGTATTAATTTGAGACCTTATTTTAATATGGTTTGTTACGCTTGTAAAAGAACTTTTACAAAATTTTGAAATATATTGCCTATATAGCTCATTTAAGGATCCAACAATATTTTTTAAAGATTATTTTGGTGCTGTTTTTAATAAAAAATTTCCAAAAGGGAGTGTTTTTTTTAAATTTGGAAATCTTAAACTAAGTTTAAATTTTGTTTTTCATCAGCATATCCCAAATTAGTAAAAAGGATCGGCGGTAGAAGAGATAAAATTATGGAGTTATATAAAGAACTGAAGAGATTTCTAAAACTATGAGCATCGATTTCTTCTATGAGCATCGATAATTGTGCAATTAAAGAACATAGAAAAAAAGCCGAGAATATTCAGCCACAAATTATGCATAATCAATGTAATAATCAACTCTGTAGAATCTATAGTGTAGAAGCCTTCCGCCTTAGAACCTGTCATTTAAGCTCTATCCAACTGGATCAATGCTAGAATTACCCAACAAAACTTCTAACTTCGTCTCTCCAATGGGCAGTCATGAACTGTTTGATGACCAGTCTTGGACTTTTCACAGGAATTTTTTTTTGGGGGGGGGGAGATATGTACAATTCTACTGAAGTAGTAATCCAAAGTTTTATCTTCAAGGTTGTCGTAGTAAAATATAAAGAATTTCAATAGCTAACTCAAGAAAAGTAGCCTTGAAAGCAATCTCTGTAAAGATACAGCCTTTTATAGAACTTAAATATTGCTAAACATTGTCATACATTAGATTGGCAATCGACCTGAGTTACCTAAATTCAAAATTCTATCAATGTCAATAGATAAGAAGTCGAAATAGTTATCAATATTAATCAACAAGTTTAAGTTTGTATTAAGCACTTTTAATTCCCCTTTCAGTAACTGAAAATCTCCCTTATATCTTTTCAAAAATGAATTAAAAATATAATTTGAATTACAAGATCTCAAGGTACATTGCAGATGATTCCATGACCTCATGCGTGGTTATAACCAAAATTGATAACACTTGCAATCAATTATAAAGCACAAGCCAGTGTTAGAGATAAATATAATACTGAATTCAAATAACATGCATTTTGTATCCGCATCCGATATAATATCAGAGATAACTTCCACTTAAATATAAATTGAAAGAAGAATTTTTTTAAAAATGATGAGAAGAATTTGCAAATAATTTGAACAAGATTTTATTAACGATTTATCTTGAGTAAGATTTCAAAACTTTATTAATAAAAATGCTTGCAAAACCTTACTGTTGACAGAAAATATTACTTTAAATAGGCACTCGATGCTTACTAGTCAACAAACACAATTATTTAATGACTCATTTAACAACATTAATATCCTTAATTCTTACTTCCCAAAATAGTATTTAAACTGCACAACCAAAACTTCCGGAGAAATAAATTCAAAATTCTTCTCTAATGTTAGGACTTGAAGATAGACGTCATGGGATCTCCAAGATCGGCATCTTCTACAAATTCTTGTTTCGATATGAATACATTTAAGCAAACAAAGTTTTGCAATAATTTTTTTCTCCTAAATTTTATATAAAGAAAAGTTCCAGAAAATAACCAAAAAAGTTTTTATTGTGCATCTAACTTCGATGTACATAGAAGCGCAACTAGCGCAATTTTAGATTAATATATCAACATATATTAGCTAATTAAAAATTCATTTGTGATGATACACTGAAGTATTTTTCTTGGAAATGCTCTCAGATATGTCGAAAGCAACTCATTATGTAGATTTAGAATGGCGATGATGTAGGATTAAACGAAAAAGAGTGAAAGAGAGAATTCAGAATTTATTAATCACTTTCAAATATAATTTCTTTCAAATATAATTTCTATATAAAACTTTCTATATAAAACTTTCTATATATTTACTTTCTATATAAAACTTTCTATATATTACTTTTCTATATATTTACTTTCAAATATAATTTCTATATAAAACATAAATGTTTTCTGAGATCCAAGTATATAAAAACGTAGTTTTCGCCGAAAACCAAGCCTTTTATTCTACACCCCAAAATAAATGACTTTTAATAGCTAGATTATCCTTTGTTATCTGAAGATATAGGTACTCTGATAAATATTTATGAATATTTTATGTAGGATTTTATAAATAATTCAATTTTAAGAAAACTTCACTTTTTAGATGAAGTACAATTAGGAAAACTATTTCGGTAAAGAATTAAAATTCCTTTGTCAACAAAATTCCTAATTTAATATTTTGTTGACAGAAGAAGCATATTTATGGTAAGATATCAATATCGTTGACTTTCACTCAAAAATATAACATGCAGACGGCACAACATACATTTTTATCGGTACTCTACCTTAAATTATGTCTATATAAAAATTTAGATGACTTTTGGTATCCGTATCTTCCTTATTGGCCTAATATGAAGATAACAAGCGCCCAAAGATCAACAACCTCCTATGTCTTTTTACAATAAATGTCCACAAAATCATTACTCAACAACATATTTAAGGTATAACACCATGTTGTTGACTTTTACTCTTAAATATAACACATAGATTGAAAGAATTAAGTTTGTACCAACGCTTCACCTCAAGTCCTGTGCATTAAAAAAAAAAGGCAGAATCACGTTTTGTATCAAGATCTTTCTTCTTGACCTTAAGATAGAGGCAACGAGCTCTCGAAGACCAACATCTCCTCCGCATCTTTCTAGGCATCCCTACTTCAGGTAACACTGGGGGAATCAAATTAGGAGTCTTTTTAACATCCCTCACTCAATAGGAAGCTATATCGAAGGCGCAATAAATGAACAGATCACAAATAAGATTACTTTTAAAAACCCGGTCCATTTTAAGATGTGTTCATTAATGAAGCTTCGAATCCCAGTGAAAGGCCACAAAAACAAGTCCTCCCTTTTCTACACACAGGCCTTTTCCCCTTCGTTGCTAAGAGGAAGGGACCTGGAGTGAAAGAGACATCCCTGGAGGGCGAATACAATGCGCCCCAAGCTGACGGCTTTTATGACCGACGTTAGCGGGAGGGGCGCCGCCAGAAAAGGATAGGCAGCGGCGAGATTTTTCAGCCGCCAACTCGACGGCGCGAGCACCGGGATGAGCGCCGCATTTCGACCGCTTTTCAGTCTAGAACGAAGGCGAAGGGAAATGGCGCGTCATTGGATCTAGAGCGAGCAAGAAACGATTTTAATTTTTTAAAACTTATTTGGGGAATCTTAGTTTGTTGGATATAAAATTTATTTAGGTGGATACGGGAGTTCTTTAGTATTTTAACGTATATTTATGAGAACAGCTTTTATATTCATAATAAATGCAACAAAAATAAATTGTTTATTTTTAGGAGAAAAATACTTGCAATTCATGCAGGTAGTTAAATACTAAATTATTAGAAGAGTCTTGATTCTATATAGCAAATGCTATTCTTGAATATACAGGAAATCACAATGAATGCTATTTGTCATTTAAATTTATAAATAGCGTTAATTACTTTTTAACACAAATATGAAAAGAATCGGGATATTTCGCTTGGAGACTACCTAAGAATCTAATTATGCAGTTTTGGTAAGATATGAACTCCAAATACAGATTAAAAATATGAATATGTAATGAAAAATGAAATTGATAGTTATTTTTCATCTTACTTCTAAAATTCAATTTTTATTAAATATATTTTATTTATACTATGTGTATAAACATTATCATTTTTTTATAAAACATATTGAATTCAATAACAAAAAGGCTTTTTCTTTTCTTTTCCTTTTCCGATAATTCTAACAGACATATAAGATAAAAACCTTCTGTACCTTGCAAGCATAAGTATTAGTTATTCATCGATGTTATTGAATATTGCTATGTAGCAATTTCTTTTAATTAATTAAAGAGGTATTTCTTCAGAAAATAAAATAATTATGAAAATAAAGGAAAATTCTTGTTTTCATTATCATAGGAGCAAATATATTGAGGAACATTTAAGGTTTAAAAGTAATTTTAATATCCTTTAAACACATAAAACTAAAAAAGTTTTCAATATTACAACTGTTTATTCATACTATTCAAGCTAATAAGTATTAAGAAATATATTGCGGTAAAAATCAAAATAGAAAATTTATATGCTTTTATTTTTTAATTTGTCGTAAATTCTCTTATAAAATGTTAAGAGCGTGCTTTTTTCATATTTTAGTAAATCGCATTTTTTATAAAAAGCTATCACTTAAATAAATATTTAAATTTAAACAAAATATTCTTAATTATTAATATTAAAATTTTTTATTAAAAATTATTGATTTCTAAGTATTTACAAATTAATTTCTGTGCAGCACTTTGAAGATTTTTATAACAAATGGGTAGAAAAACTTCTATTTTCCTAGAAAAGTGCAAGGTTATGAAATATAAAATGACCTTGAATAGCATTTCCAGTGTAATTTTGAGGGAATGATTAAAAACATAAACTTATTATAGATTTTGATTAAATTCATACGAATTTTAGTAGTTTTACGAACGTTTTTTAAAACTTTTATTTTATTATATAAAAAAATTAAAGCAATATATGTGCAGAAAAGCAACCACGAGAAATGAAAATGAAAATTAGTATAGTTAGCATCTTTGCGAGTACTTTTAGAATAAACCTTTCTCGTGTTATTTGCTAAATAAAGTTTTATTTTAGTTAACTAAGGGTCAAATAATTGAATTTTTCAATAGGAAATAAAAACTCTTTTTTTTAAAAAAAAATATTATTTCGATTAATTTTATGTAATTTTAATGTTATTAAATAGAAAATAATCATCATCGTCACATTACTGTAAGTAAAAATTAATTAATATATTAGCTATATAATGGTGAAAATTTTAAAAAATGATTGGAACATGATGTTTTAATATCAGTAATTTTACGTTATCCAATCGCCTTATTTGCATGTCTATCATATGGAAATTCTAAAAAAGAATTCGAATACACAAATTAGAATATTTTAATCAAATATACGTCATTCGCATTTATTTATGTTATCCGTTTTATAGCATGAGAGCGTGTTTTAATAAAATTTGATGCCGAATTTTAAAGATCAAATTCAGTGTCAAATGAATAAGATAAGCTCTCGGAAATTTAAAACTATAATCATCTTTATTCATTGATTACCAAAAGTGTGAATATGCAATCCCATCATGTATTTAAGTTTATACTAAAAAAATCTGAATATTTTTAATTTTTAAATCATTTAATAGTAAAATAAATTATTTTTAAAAAACTGTATGATCTCTGATGGCTGTTTGCCTTAGCGAAGCACAGGAAACATAAGCTAGTGAGCATTAACTAGACATTAGCAGTGAAGAAAGAAGGGGGGATATAATATTAAGAACTATTAATGGATCTTCCAAATGCTTTCTACTCCTGTCTTGAAAAATGCTCTGACTGATTTTAGAGGTTCAAACGACGTCTGGCAGTGCTTACGCATAAAAAAATATTGACTCGGTGTCTATGCCTATACTTTTTAGACGTATAAAATATAAACTCAGCATTTGACATACATTTAATGAATTTTAATTTGATACAAATAATCTAATTCATATTTTTTCGAAACTTCAGTATCAAAATGTTGCGTAACATAACTTTATAACATTAAAAATATCCTTAATCCGTTCTGATGCCAGGTGTATCAAGTAAAAATGTCTTTGATAAAACTTCTAATTTAAGAAGGTGAAAATTATAACTGCACATTAGATAGAAAATTACATCCCCAGATTTCTTTTTTGCTTGAAATTATACAAATAGTAAAATACTTGAATTGCAGTTATGCGTTAAATACGACAATCGTACTTATACTTGAAGCAAATACATAGCTTTATACTAAAGAAATGTAAAACTTAACAACGATTTTAATAAAATTGCTTCGTGAGAACCAGAGTGATAGGTTTTAAATTGTTTTAAGTCTCAAACGTCCTCCTGTTGGAATGGATTGGAAATTCGGATAATAAAGAGCCAATTCAGGGGTTTTCCAAGCAACCTGACAAAGGATCAAATTTATTGTATTCTTCCCTCTACTTCTCATGTATAGTCAAAACCAAGTGTTTAACTAACTAATCAATGAATTTACAAAATATAAAGAATAAAAAGATTCTTATATGATTTAATCAAAGGGTTTTTTTTTTCATTTGGTAGTTGTGATATAAACATATTTCACTATCGTGCAATTTTAGTTATAACAGTTAACGGTATAAATATATAGTGAAAGAATAACTATTATATTTTAATGAAATTAAATTGCTGAAATCTGTTATTTATTAATGCGCTATGTTTTTTAAGTTACTTCAAATGTACACACACACACAAAATAATTAGAGACTGAGCTTTTTATGCATATTTGCATTACATGATCATTTTAAATTTTTGTAAGTCACAAAAATATTCCTTACAGAAAAGAGTGTATGAAAGTTGAAAGAGCTTTTAAAGCTTTTGCTTTATATTGAAAGTAATGTTTTGTAATAATTTCGTTAAGTCAGTTTTTTTTACTCAAATTTTTCGGCCGAATCTTATTAATTAACTGAATGAATTTTAAGCATTATCACGTTGTAAATTTGGTTACCAAATACAAATTTTCGTCACCTTGGAATTATATTTGGCGACAAAATTTCAGAAAACGCCACGAATAATGAACTAGTGAATTGCTTCAAGTACTCTTGCCGCTTGCTGGGTAACACTTATGACGCTGAACTAATACTAATCACATGGTCACGGGCGCAGAACCTGGCATCATTGAAATAGGGATCTATCATTCATATGTTAAACATGGGGCGAGAACCATAATGGTTTAGACCAACAACGGAGACAGAAGAAATAAAATCAAGCTTATAAAAAAAATTTAATGTTTTTGAAGATGTAAAAAATTTTAATCTTCATGTAAAAAATGTTAATGTTTTTGAATAAAAAGAATACTAAAATGCGTTTTATTATAATTTTTTCTTGTGATAATGGTCTTTTTTAATTTATGAGAAAATCAAAAACTATTAATGAGCATCTGCGAGACACTTTTTGAATCTAGATTAATATTTTCTAGTTCTAAGCTTTATTAATTAAGATTTTCAATATTTCCATATTAAAAAATTAAAATGTATGATTTTGATATGAGAGGAAATAAGAAATTTTACGATATAAGTTTCTTTGGCATCTTGAAATTCTACCCTATTTCTTTTTTTTTAATAAAACGAAATTCTCATCATTTTTCAATAAAATTATTAATACCCTTATAACAAAGATAGGGACCCTGAAATTAATGATATAGCAGAATTTATATTTCATATAATCTTTGAGAGATTCTTCCAGAGAAATAAATAAATTTCATTAAAAATTTCAAAATGTTTGTATTAAAATAACTTTCATTAATGCGAGCTTCTTTTGTTTATTTTAGTTTTCTACCAACACTTCAGCTTACAGTCGAAAAAGAAAATCGATGTAAAATAAGTTAAAAGGAAAAGAAAAAAAGATAAAAGAAATTTGATTTTTAAGACTTTTAAAGACATTTTTAAATCTTACATACTTTATTTCATCTATTTTTAATCAAACAATTCTGTACAAAAAAGTATTTTCACTAAGTCATACATTTTAGATTAGTTACCGTCGAGGACATTATAATTTTTTTCACGCACTATCTCCAAAATACTATCTAAATCTAGCTTTTAATTGTATATGAAAAAAGTGCATTCGTTTAAATCTGTTTTATGCAGCAATGAATAATAAATTTTAAACCTCTTGATTATTAAATGTATATATTTTTAAAAATAATATTTTTTAATGAAACCCGTGGCATATTTATTTAAATAATAACCTGCGAGTAGGATATAACGTTATCAAAATAATTAGAGTACAAATTATTATTTCGGCATTTTTCTAGGTTTCTTTTAAATTTGTTTCTCAATCCTAATACATAAAGTGCGCCAAAACTTTTCATGTTTTTTTAAAAAATCATTTCATAATGAATAATGACTTTGGAAAATAATAGCTCAGTTCATAAAAATAAGGCGTCGAGAACATTTTCTTAAAAAATTAACATTCCGAACAAATGTTTAGTTTTTTTTTTAATACAAGATAAGCACTACAATTTGTCTATGTAAATTATCTTAATTTTTTACCCATCCAAATACAACTTTCCGTTAGAGTGCTTCTTCAGAAATTCTTCGAATTAAAAACAGATTTTCCTATTTTTAAAAGTATCATCGTGTTTATTTTGGAAAAAGATCTGTGCTAGAAAACGACCTGAATCATATAAAGCAGAATAATTTCTTTCTGTTTAGAAATATAGACGTTGAAATGTCAATTAATCTTCTTCATGCAAGAAAAATTTTCATCAAGGAAAAATTAAAATCGTCAGATGCAGACGATTGTTTTACTGTAGTGAAGAATAAACAATCTTTCATTAAAAACTCGGATTTTTAATTAGCACTTTTTTTTACTCACATCCACATGCAAGAATAATGCTCACCATAATTTCTTAAATAACAAAATTTTCACATCTGCTTTGAAAATAGATATGAAAAATGGTCTCAGTTTCGCAAATAAACGGGGGTAGGAGGAAGAGGAAATAAAAATTATTTTAATACTCTATTGAAAATTTCACCTTTTAAAGTACGATTCTTCAACAATATTGGAGCTTGAATCAAAAGAAACTCATCAAACGCTCAAAATGAAAGAAAAAAATTGCGCTCTTTAAATATTATCTTTGGTCATTTTGATTACGCTTTCAATTTCATAACTATGCTGATTTTTTTCCCTTTCTTTCTCCCCCCCTCTCCCCCCGTTATGCTCTCTTCTCATTTAGAATTCTTTACAAATGGGTTTTAAAACAAGAGTTTTTGGTCATGCTAGCAGCAGATATTAAAAAGAATCTAAAAAGCCATAACCATTATATCTTTATCTCACAATGAAATTTAAAAAAATGACATCGTAAACATACGGTTTTAAATATTATCATTGATTGTCTCCTCTCTCTTTATTGATTTCGACGCGTGTTGTTTTGTTCATTTGTAATAGTTTTCTGCCATGAAAATTATTCATTTTCTTTGTAAATGTGTTGCCATTTAAAACTGTTTTTTGATGTTTTCGTTCTTTTTCACGTTTCGTGTTTTATTCTGGTCGGTTGTTTCTAATATTGTGCAATTACGAAGAACATTTCCCGTTGTTTTGATGGCAAGTCCTCGTTTTGTTATGTTATTCTTTTTTTAATTTTTTTTCGATGCAAAAAGTAAATAGAAGTTGAGAATGATTATCTTTCAATAATGCAACATTGGGAAAGTATTTTTATAACGAGAATCGATCTTTTTATCCACGTTTTCATTTCAACTGAATAAAAAAAGTTCAGGATGCGTTTCTGTGATTTAGAATCGAGTCATTATTTTCAATTTTATTGCCATGGTGATGCTCTACTCATTTGTGGCTAGTTAATTTACAGAGAGCGCACTAATTTATATGCGTATATAAATTAAAATTATAATTTTTCACAAAAGAATGAATAGGATTAAAAATAAAGAAATGCACCGAATGGTATATAGCATTTATTCTGCTAATGTTTCAATTTTAATAAATTCAAATTAAGTACTTTCTCTGTAATGTTTTCGAATTCAACTTCATAAAGTATTACTACTGTTCATAAGCCTTTTTAAAATAATTCTTTTGGCCCTTATCTTCTGGTGAAGATATGACCATTGCATCTATTATCAGGGAACAACAGTTCAGGTTCTTCTAATTTTACTTGTAAATGCATTATTAAGTTATTATGTTTTTACTTTATTCTTTTCAAGTCAAAACTAAATAAATCAATATTGGAATAAAAAATAAAATAATTAATTTAACTAAATAGTTAAAATTATGCATTTTAACTGCTAAAATAGTTTATTCAACACCTTATCTTTTTAATGATTTTTAATTTTATTTCAATTTTAAGGCCTTTGAAGAATTTTATAAACTTGTTGCCTCCAAATTACTAGTTTATTGGATTGCTTCACGAATTTCTTGCAACATATAAATCACTCTTAGTTAGGTGGTTTGATTCCAAATTCAAAATAACATTCTAAATTAGAGAAATCAAAGAATAAGGAAAGACAGAATTTGTATTATTTTAATTAAGTTATTACGAACATTAATGTTTCAAACCGATTATTGTCATTTCCCCTCCCCCAGTGATCCCAGATTTGCCTTAATAAATGACAACTAAATTAAAAGAGTTAGCCATGGTAATGAATTTAATACAAAACAATGATTTTCGAGAAAGTTTAACGCTCTTTTTCATATGAAATAACTTTAACAATAAATACTAGGATCATTTAAGTTCTCAAAATCGACTAATTAAGAATATCTGGACTGATATGCTTAAATATACCTCATCCTAACTAGTCTTAGTGTATATTACATATTCCATTATTACAGTATTACGTTCCTTGCAAAGGCAGAGTACCAAATGCCCTTACATGAATCAAGTTGACATTATGATCAGATTAAAATGTGAACTCTTTAACCACTTGAAAGAGGAGGGAAGAATTCTTCTCGAAAAAAGCGAGAAAAATACCTGCAATGCATATCCCGCTAAATCTTCCTAAGAATTTAATGGAAAAGCTATTGTTGTAATCTCCCCCTCCCCTCCTCCACGTCTACTTGTAAGCTCCTGGGTCGGATACTTGCTCCCCGCCACTTCCTATTTCATCACTAGTGCGCTCTAGACTTGGAAAGAGGGACTGCCTCCGATTTTAGGGATTGATTAATAGCCGAGGAGGCAGAGGGAGAGCTCACCTTCAATACGAGCGAATAAGTAGATTTTTTTTCTTCCCCCCAATTATTTCTCTTTTGATGGAAAATTATTCCGTTGGAAATTCCCGTTTCATGCTGTGCTGTATAGCCTGTTTTACAGGTATTTCTAGTGTCGGTCTAAGTAGACTTGGCGCATATTACATTATTTAACAGTTGCATCATTTAATTAAATGAATTGTTGAAAAATCAACTTTTATCTCCGGCGTCTAGGAATTTCGTAAGTCACTAAGAATGTGTCCACAATGAGCGCTAGGTAAATACCAACGTCATTATTAAAAAGTTTTATTCACCGGATGAGCTTAGAAAATTGTTAGGAAATAATTTCACGATTACGTTGATTCCTTGAAAAGTAATTTTCATTTTATTATGTTATAAATGAATGTTTCATCTAATAGTTTGTAAATTTGTAAATACGGAGCATTTTCTAATGAATTCAATTCGTTCTCGAATTGAAATTGGTAGAAAATTATTTATTTATTTACTTTTTAGGCTGTTCATTTTGATTATTAGGTAATAGCGCTGTTCTATTCTTTTTTTAGCTGATTGAGAAATTTAATTGTTAAATTGCAGTATATTTATAAATGATCAAACAGTTTAAGTTATCTTTTACTAAATAAAAATTTCTACTAATAAAATTTCTACTAAATAAAAATTTATATTTGAGGTACATATTTATTTTTAAACTTTAATTAATAAATTAAATGGCAAAGGAAGTTTTCCGTTGAAAGGAATTTTGTTAATAATTCAGAAGTTTTAAATAATCAATCGAAATAGAAATGTACTTCGGATATAAATTTTATAAATTTATAGAGATAATTACGTATTCATTAATGCATACTGAAAATAAAAGATTTTTTTTTAACTTTTTCTCTTAAACTATTGAATTAATAGTTTCGGATGATGGAAAGAAAATATACTATAGTTTAATTTCTGAAATTTAGTCATAGACATTATTAGATTAATATTATTTTGTCTTCTGTTTACAAAATACATTTTTTTAAGAGAATGCTTTACATTATAGACATCATTAAAAGTTTGAAAGTATTATAGACATCATTAAAGTTCAAGGATGACTGAGATTGCTACTTTATGATAGATTTATTAGAGATTCAAACTGAAGAGTAATACAGAAAAATCTATGATATGCATTAAAAATTAATGCATGAGCCTGTAATTTCATCTCGGCCCCATAGAATTAGTGGTTTTTGTTGATAGTTCGTTCAAGATCTCAACGGAGATGAAGATTCTGAAGTGATTCGAGAATTTCTGAAATTGCTGTTTCATGATTTTTTGGGGGAAATACAGAAGAATTTGATGAAGAAAATTAGATGATTGCTGATCACAAGCTGAAATAATTAGTGAGTTATTCATTAACAAAAATGTGTCGTGATTTAAGCAATTACTAATTCAATGTAATAGCTTCAAACACAAATACCATACAATCAATAAACAAATGATGCTTTCCATAATGCCATTTAATGTAAAAGCAGATAGATATATTGAAAAATCCTAATTAAAGGGACTTTAGACAAAGATTTGGCATCTATTTTCATTAATCGATTTTATTCTGAAAAGGCGATTAAAGTTTCCAAAACTAACTCCTTTTGCATTGTTTTATTTGAAAAGAAGTAGCAGCTAATTCGGGTTCTAAAAAATAAATCAAACAGATTAAACTATTAAAATCATGTTTATTCACAACTGAGAAGGAACTTGATTCCCCGAAAAGGTTTTCCACTTTTTTCAAGGGAATTTAATAGAGAAATTGGAATTTTCTCGATTTGATTTTTGATCTTTGAGATACGACTTATTCAATCGTCAAGCGTTGAACGCCGCATTGAATAGGATAATTTAAAGCGAGACTTTGAATTTATTTTCCTTTTCGCTGTTGTTCCGAAAGGGATCGAAACTAATCTAACATACTTATCTCGTATCTTTTTAGTTATTAAACTGCAGAACAAATAAATCGTCTTCTTTTACCAAAAATAAAGAGAGGTTATTCAAATGCTCCGGGATTCGTTTTCTTTCTGCTTCTCGGGGACAATTTTGCGATGAAACATTTGTTTATCCTCCTCTGGAATAGCGAGTTACTCCGATTTTCCCTCCTATAAATAATATCCTTCATTATTCTACTTTTTCGTAAATCTTTTGAATTAAAAGGAAATCAATAATTCTACATATTTCATCCGTAAACTTTCTTTGTGCCGTGCTCATTTTGAGTTTCCTCTATTTTTCTTAGGATTGTATCGATCGTGTGGAAACCAGCATCAGGTTGCTCGGATACTTGTTGCACTTTAATTCAAAGGAAATCCTTTTTGAAAAGAAAACATTTTCCTGATCTTCCTCCCGAACAGAAAGAATTTAATCGAATCACAAATGCATGCAAATCCCCGTTCGAGTATTGTAGTTTCTAAATTCACAGTAAAGGGAATTAGAGGGGGAAGTGGAGTGATGTCGCCGGAAGAGGGAACGTAAAAAAAGTCAATCCAAATGTCTCTTTCATTGTTCAATTATGCGGTGTATGGTGAGCAAGAAGAATAAATGAATACGAAATGAATGGAGAAGAAGCCAATGACGCTCGGTATTTTCCATTGAAACAAAGGTTTGTCGACAGCTGAGATTCGACTGGATGTTGAGTACCACTCCATAGACCCCTCACCTTTGATTAAAAATCGCTCGCTTTCTTTGCCTGCTTCAATTGTGTTCCGGCCGCCTCCCGGGAAAGCCGCTACGAAAGTCAATTATCCGACATTTCTCGTTTTTTTTTTTTTTTTTTTTTTTTTGCCTCTCGCCGTCTTCTAATCATATTTATTTTATTTTCCAATTGCGCAGAAACTACTTTCTTTCCGACTTCGAGAGAAGAAATGCTAATTAATACAACTATAATTGTCATATGGACTCTAGACGTAAGTATGCAAATAAGATGTAAGGAAAGGGGTCAAGACCAAAGAAACCATTCGTTCTGTGTTAAATAAAAAAAGCAGATGATTATCGTTTTTATTTTTTTTAAATTAACTTGTTCATATATAGGAATCATGATGGTATTTTAGAAAATTGCAAATAAAATCTTTAACAAAGCTTATCAGTAAAGCTCAGTTTTGGTTTTAAGAAAATATGGGTGATTTAGCATGATTAGTACAATTATTCCTTTTAAAGTTCAACAAACCACGAATTAGGCATCTTCCATTAATGTTTTGATAGTTTTCTTTACTTATCTGTTCTAAATCACATCGATGTTAAGAACCGTAGTAATTTATTGAAATAATTTACGAAAGAATTGCGTTAGTATTGATTGTAATTAGTTTGTGTTTATCAAAAACACAACTCCTGTAAAACAAAACAAAACAAAACTCCCTGTAAAAAGAGGCTGTGCAAGCGAATGTGATAAGTGTGTGTCATCTTCATATGAGCTAGAAGTCAGACTTCTGCCATTAGGTGCTCAAGGGTCCATACCCTCAGAAGCTACTGCACCCCCCTTCCGTTGTTAAGTGGACACGAGATCATCATCATCTTACAATCTTTTTAGTATGATGTCGTTGTTCCGTTAAAAATTCTGGTCTTAAATAAGTAAGCAGGAGTAAAAATAACATTTTTAAGGCCTTTCTGGGGGGTTTTCGGAGGAAGAGGGATAGTTTCCGTACATAAAAATCTTTCTTCAAAACATTTTCATATTTTGGAATCATGAAACAAACCGAAGTATTTTGAGATTTTGTTATGTTATATCACTTTACAGATACGTATTTCATATTCATGCCCTAAATCTGTCTGTTCATTACGTTGAGTTATAAAAAAAATGCAATTCATTTTTCTATCTGTTTCCAAATCTTTTTTCTGGCTTTTATTATATTAAACATTACCAGGGATTTTCTCTTTCCACCTTCTAGCAATATTATGAAATTCAATTGATACTACACCTTCTCTAATATTCCTGTATGTCTTAATGAAATCTTGACTGGAACGAAATGTTCAGAATATCTCAATTGCGAATGTGGAAATGAAAGTAATGAAGCTCATATTATATTCGAATATCTGAAAAAATGTAGCATCCCTTCCTGATTCGTAATTTGTGTTTCAATATTTACCAAGAAAATCCTAATCACGACAAGTTTGAAAGAATTTTCTCTCTCAGATCAAAATTTTCCCTCTTCATCATTTCCCTATTGTCAGATTCAGCGAATGCCCTATCCTTCAGCTTTTTTTTGGATAAACATTAGCTAAACTTTCTAAATGCATAGAATTTACTTTTGTGCTGAGCGATGACTTTTCTGGCTCGACGTTTTAAACCAAGACAAGAAAAGTCTATTTTTAACATATCTGAAATGCTGTATAGTTACTGATAGCTATAAGAGAATTAAAAAATTGAATATATTCATTTCTAATTAATTGAATATACCTCTGGAAGTTGTTTCTCTGAGCTTTTGCTCAGACTAAAAAAGTCTTTTTGTTCAAAATTCAAAGCTTCTTTTATCCAAAGTTCAATTTATATGCATGTGTACAACAAAAAAGAAAGACATTGATGAGAAAACTTTAAAAAATGGTAGGAAGGGAAAAAAGAAAGAAAAAAACGGTGAAAAAGAGTGGAAGACTTTATGATTTTGATTCCGTTTTGGCTTTACAATTGCATCTAACAGTCTGAATGTTAAGAGAAACATTTTGAATAAATGTTAATCAATGCTTTCTTTTCTATTCTTGTAGAATTTATATAAAGTAAATTATTATTTAATTTATTAATATATTTAATAAGATATTCCCTTTTTCCTGTTATCCTCTATCATTGCCTATTTTTCAAACTAGTAAAAAGAGGAAATACACTTTGTAAATACACCAGTAAGAAGTTAACCACCATAAGATCAAAACGAATAGATCCCTAGAATCATATATAGTAGGCTCTCTGCTTGACCATATTAACATTTTGTTATTATTTCTGAAATTAGCATTTGACAAGTTGGATTGTGATTCTTATTGTATTTTAACTTAGATTTCAAACTATAGAAAATCTCCAATTTTTTTATATTTTGTTACCATGAAGAAATTGGGTAATATTATTGCAATGCATAAGTTCTTAATTTTACGTAAAGCATATGCGTATCTTCTTCTACCTCATTTAGAAAGCTTTTATTTTAAAATCATGTTTTAGAAAGCTTTCTTCGCTTTAATTAGGTGATAAAATTTCTGAACCTGACAGGCCAAATCCTAATATCAAATCATTGAATTCTTTTCAATTGCTGATTCCCTTTTAACTTGCTGATTGTACATCAGGGTATTCCTGTGTTGCTTTCCATGTAACGATTCAAGTTTTTGCAATCACAACACAAAAATAAAAGTCATCGTGCCGATTAATAAGTTCTCTCCCACAACTACTCTACGAATCGTAAATATTTTCCTTTGCTCGTTTCCCCTTATCGTATAGTCTAGCAATTTTTGCAATCTTTGTTAAAAAGATTCAAAGCTTATCTTATTTGACAAATCTAAGTCGTGTAACTGCTATATTTTCGTTAATATTTTGAGACTTGGGGAATCTCTTCAGTGATATTAAATATACACAGAAAGTTAAATTGGAAAATAATAAAAAAAAGTCTCTCGTTTACGTTAGTGGGTGCAAGTGTTTGTTGAGAAAATTCAAAACTAGTCCCAAGATATCCAAAAACCTCAAGCTTCGTTGGCAACTTTAAAAAAATGTTGAGAAATGTAAAAAACTTTCTCAGTTGGGGTAAATAATGTAGATAAAATATAGCATTTATAATAACAAATGAATGATAATAATAAAATATCCTGGTTTTCTTAAATTTTTATTCTCAAAGCAGATTTAGTTAAAAAATTGTTTCAGAAAAAAATTGGTTAAAAAATTATCTTCCTCAGAAGCAAGCATAGAATTAAAAATTACTAACGATAATGAGATTTGTTCAGGCCATTTAAAAGATAAAGAAATTATGACTATGGTGTGCCCTATTTACGTATGTAACTTCTAATAAAAAAATCTAAATACATGGTAAAAAAGAAAAAAAAAACCTCACAAGTTGGATCGTCTAGTAAGTTTTTTTTTTGTTCTTTTTTAACGATTTTGCTTCTCAGAGAGGTATTGTTGTCTAATGCTTAGATTTCAGGAGTCTGGGGTCGTTCTGTCACTCAATGTGTTCGTTAAGGGCTTTCATTAAACGATGAAACTCAAATAAAATAGCGTTCAGGCTGTTTTTCAAAGGACCGAAGCAGAAATGTGTTCCTTTTTATCGTTCATTTACGGATATTGTGCATCGCTTTAAGCTTAGCTTAATGATTCATGCAATTCAATTATGTCTTATTTGAGGAATGAATAAAGAAAAGCGTGCTCTTTACTACGGTATTTTTTTTATTGGTTACTACAATCCACAGTAAAAGAAATCGTGATTTGTCTAAATCATTTGCGGAACCAATGGAATGGAAAAACAAGCGATATTTAAACTGATGATCGTCTATGTAATACTTGCATTCAAACTGGCTTCTGAAATAATATATTTGTGTTAGTTTTATTTTTTCTGTGCTTTTATTTTTTTCTGATTATTTGTTTTAAACTCAATGTTGACTCTTACTCACGTTTCAGTATATTTCTCTAAACAAAACAAATAAGTTGTGAAAGAAGAAAAATTAATTTATTTAATTTCATGCTTGCCCTAACATAGAAATTGATAATATTTATAGATGATACAGATAGTCATGTTTAGTGACTTGTAATCTAGTTTTTAATTGATATTAAGTAAAGTTTTATGTTATTTAAAATGTAGAGGTTCTGTAATAAATGTTTTAGTCGATTGAGAATTATTAGACCTTTGATTGAAAATTTATGAACATTTCAATTACTTAAATTTCAAAAAAATATCGTTTTTAAAAAACAAACAAAAAAACAAATGTTTAATTATTTAGCTATGTGTTGTAATTCTATATATTCTAAGCAAATTTAGTTAAAGGCCTTAATTACCAGTGATTAAAGTAAAATGTATTCTCTTTATTATTTAAATATATGTTTTGTACAATGAAAGAGATAAAACATGGTGAATCGGTTCGTACAAAACGATCATTCTGACGACAGTGATGCTTTGAAATTGCAATTTATTTTCCTTGATACTAGTAAACAAAAATTCATGAAAATTAAAATTTTCATTTTCGAAACAAAACCTTAGTTTAAAAGAAATCTGAGTTTATTTCATCGTACAAATAAAAGTTTACATTTTGACTAATATTTCATTGTTCTTTTATTATTAATATCCTAAATCTCTTACTGTTAACATTATTTCAAATATAGCAAATATTAATTTTACATTCCTTTGGTTATAACTTATCAGTACTAATATGTGAGTATGTATAATTAAGAGAAAAAATATTAGGTTGTATGTTATGTAAAAAACAAGGGTGGTAATGCTTGGAACAAAAATATTTTCCCTGTATGAAATATATATATAAAATTTAAAAAAATGAAAAATAAATCATTCAAGCTGTATTTTGCTGTAAATAGAATTAAAATATTAATAGATGGATTTTAACACAAATTTTGCTATTATCAGGTTTTCTAGTGATTAATTGTACCTATTCGAGTGTAATATTAAAATTTTGTAAAAGTTGACATTAAAGGAATAGATAAGAAAAATCGTGCATACATTACCTTCAAATACAAAAAGCGTCTTAAGTAAGTGTAAAGCTATTTAAGCAGTTTATATTCTGATCCTTTAAAATTCATAAGCATAATTACCATTCTCAAAAAACAGAATTTTCTCAGCATATATATAAAACAAGAAATATGCAAAAATTACCTAATCATAAATTATTAATTTAGTCAAACATCAAATATTTTTAATCAAATTCCTATTATAACATCAATTATTAAAAATTATAGAACTTGGCAAAATGAATTGTTCAACTTAATTTTATCAGTCTTTTAATTTTAGAAAAAAGGCATTTCCGTTTTAAAAATTGAATTATACCATTGATAAAAAAAAAATTTCACTTCATTAAGGTGATAAATGTGCAACTCTTCTTTGAAGAGATTATTCAAACATTATTTTAAAGCAATATTATGCAGATACTTTATAAAGTAATTGTTGTTAGTTTTGTACGTAAATACACGGAATCGGAGATATTTTAAACTGAATTTTCAAATCTGGACTCTAAAAATGAACAAAAAATATGATATATCTATATATATAATATGCAACAAACTTAAAAAATATTTCCTTTCCATCCCAATCTGAACTCTTTCTTTCAAAAGAAAACAAGATCCAGCTTTTAGCAGAATATTTATCCAAGGTATTCTTCCAAGGAAGTCTACCCATTTCTTGGAATCTTTTCTGTGTCCTTTCTTAATGCTACTCACAGAACCTATACGTTCGTCATTTTTGTGAAGAGAAACTGATGTTGAAGGACTGTTTTCTCGGTGTGCTTTTTTTTATTATTATTAGTATCTATTTTACTTCTTTTTCTTAAATGCGGATATTCATTGCTCGGTAGTCTACCATCTACTTTTAGGCAGGCACAAAGCTCCTTTCTGAGCGTATTATGGGCCCTACTCCGTTGAAGAGTGATGAAAGCACTGTGCATGCGAGTGGCCTACTTGGTATGGTAGCCCTTATATACGGGGAGTTGTCTTTGGCAGTTAGGAGTCGGCAATAGAATCCGCTTAAGCGGCTATCTTGGTAAATGGCGGTGCAGAAAAAGGAATCCCTCGCATTCAACAAAACATTTCCTGCTCCAGAAAAAGAGTCTTCCGACTACAATACACGAACAACGACCGGGTTTTATGATGTTGTATGGGAAAGAAGTTTTATTCCCTTTTTACATGGAAAAAAGGAATTACGACCGCTGGAGGAAAACCTCTGATTGATAGGGGAAGACCCTTTAAAGTCAGCTTTCTGTTTTCCCTTGGATTGATTTTCTGCGATTCGGGTCTTTTTCTCTCCTTTTATTTTAGAAGAGGGAAAAGATAAAAAGAATGGGAATAGTTAAAAGGTAACGGAGGGTACATTTCAAACTGCGACCTGGAGATGTGTAGGTTGTTTGAAAAAGAAAGAAGTTGGACCAGGATGATAAGAAAAAAAGGAAGGAAGAAAGGCGAGGGATATCTAGCAAAAATATTTCTTAAAATTTTAAACTTGTTTAGGTACAGAGCCAAACAAAATATCAAGCAGCTCTTTGACTCTTTTTTTTTAAATATATTTAAAAATTTAAAGCAGAAAAAAAGGAACGATAAGGTGGTGTTTAAAAGAAATTATGATGTTTAGGCAAAGTGATAAATTTTTAATTACCTTATTTTCATTTATCTCAATGCTGCTTGAAAAGTAATATAAAAGTATTTATCCATTCAATTTTAAATTAAAATTTATTATTCGTTAATTATTAAATAAAACTTATATTTTGAAATAAAATCTCATTTTATTTTATGGAAGGAAGAAATTTATATGAAACTCTCAAACACAATTACTTTATTTAATATTCTTTCTTAATATACTTTCAAAAATATACTCGACATCATCACGAATCTTAATGCCTAATATGCAAGCACTTGGCTACTTAAAATCTAAAAATATCAATAATAAAATTTGACAAATCCGGAAATTTAAATAAATAACGCTGGATCTAAAAATAATTACAATTAGAGAAGTTGAAAAATTATAAGATAAAAATGTGACAACGATTTATCTTTATTTTTCAAGATTTTTGATAAATAATTAACATAAATAAATGACTAATAAGAGGTACTAATAAATAAAATCGTAATTATTATCTTTAACTAATAATCAGTTTAATAAGCTCCTAATTGTTATATATAAATTGTGTATTACACTTTCAATATAATTTTATAATAAAATCTCTAAAAAAGAAACAATCAAATTAAACAGTACTAAAATATTTTAAAGTTTGTTAAAAATATGAGATAATTTTAGTGGATTTTAATTGAGCATAGTTTTAAGCAAAAAAAAAAAACCATAGTGAACGCCAGCTTTGACCAATTTCTTAAAACAATTCAAAATCAAAAATCAAAAGGGTTTTTTTTTTTTGCATTTTTGCTTTTGATTTGAATTAACGAAAATAAAATTGAATTATAAACGATTATTTGACTTAATATCAATTGACAATTCAAGATACCAGAGAAAAAATTCGATTCACTGACGAATTTAAAATAAAAGTTATGTATGCCAATTTCTCTACATTGAAATTTTCTTCGTTTCTTAAAATTCTCCTGTTTAGTAACATCTCTGTTTGATTTTAAATTTTAAATTCCTCCTTTGTTAGAAAAAAATACATTTTAGAGTATAAATAATATTTATGTAATATATAATATAGTATAGTATAAATAATATTTAGTACATTTTTAGAATACTTTTAACAGCCGTTCAGACTTAAAAATAGCTGAAAATCTAATTTCTAATATTGCTGAAAATATAGCTAAATTCATTATTATACTAGTTATTAATATATCTAAAATCTAGTTTCAAAAATAGTTGAAAATTTTTAATAAAAATAAAAGCATATTATTAATCACATATACTAATGTTTCCCAAGGTGTATAAACTAGTATAATAATGAATATGTAAAAAGTTCATATATAAATAGAAACATTTGACTATTTAAGAACATTAAATTGGAACACAAATAAATTTATCGAATGATATTAATAAAATTAGAAATCATCAGTATTTAAAATTAATTTTAATGATAATTTCAGGTTGAAAAAAGAAATCCACTATAAAATCTGTCTCCTAAACTTCAATTATTTATAGTTTTTTACCCGCTATAAATATAAATATAAGCATTTAAAATATGAATGGCAACAAAAAGAATCGGAATCAGGCAGTTGTATAAGATAATCCAAAATTTTTTGAACAATTTAGTTGGTAAATATTTTATTTTACTATTTATTTTCTAACGTACAAGTAACAATAAATTTCAGCTTTCAGCACACCTCTGCTGCAATTGAATGCTCTTTGATTATTAAAATGTTTTCCCAACTTTTCATTACTTAATTATTAAATGTTCGAAGCATTCTAAAGTTTGGAAGGCTTAAAAGTCTTCGGTAAAAGAGCTCTAATACCCATTAAAAAGATTTTAAATATTTTATTGAAAGCAAACTTAAATTTATTTATTCTTTTTCTTGTCTGAATGCCTTTTAAAATAATATATTTAAATACTTGCAGGCATTTTAGGTTTGTAAAATAAATGGTGAAAGTTAAACATGCAGCTTGAATATCTGTAACATGACCATTAAGTGCGATTTCCAAAAATATTATTATTAATGTATTCATTACAGTTTTGGAAATTCAATTTTAAAAAGTGCAAACAATTAAAGTTAATTCTTTCTTTGAAAATTTCATTAACAGAGAAAGCAATAGTCATGAAATGAATTTCTTTTACTTAAATCCGAGTCTTATTCCAAAGTTTAACACTTATATTAATTGCTTGATAAAGGTTGTTCCCGCATATTTATTTCCATGACTAGTTTAATTAATTCTCAAATTATAGCAAAATACTCAAAATTTTAACCCAAACAACGCGCGAACATCGAATTTTCGATTAATTTTCACTACATTAGAATTAAATTGCATTTCATAAATATTACTTAAATCGTATTGTATATCTTAGATTTATATTTATCACTTAACACTTTTTCAGTCATAATATTCTAACAACAGAATCTCTGATTATGCATCGGAGGGCTGCATATTCGAGTCCTAATTTGGCCTAAGATTCATGCATGGGAGGATAAAGCATGTTTAAGCCATTAGGGTAAAACATGCTTTATTGACGTGATGTGATAATGAACATTTGGAGATCCAGTTAGAATTCCGTTTATATCATCTAACCAAATATTAAGATTATTAATCCGTCATAAACTTGAAAAGAGTTTAATTTTTAACAGCGTCTTCAGCTTATGTTCATGTATAAAACGAGCTTTAATAAAAAGAATTAGTAAATTTTACTTTATTAATTCTTTTTATTAAAGAATACAATATTTGAAATGTTATGGCTTTGTACGTAATTAAAAGCTCACATCTGTAAGTCTTAGCACGTCATTCTGTGAAGGAGAAATGGGGGTTATCTTAGGGATGTGCAAAACAACAAAGGGTGATAATCAAAAATAAAAAAAGACCAAATATTGAAAAAAAACTAAAATGTGAAAACAAGTTGAGAAATATGAAACTTGTTCATACAGAAATAAAATGTCAACCTTAAAAACAGTTGAATATACGCCTAGTAATGACCTATAAAAATACATCACTAAGGATAATTTGTTATGTTTTATACAATAATTTCTTTTAAAAACTGAAACAAGATTACTGCAAAGCAATGGAAATTTCCTTTTTATTAGTATTATTTGACCAGTTTAAATTCAAAAAGGTATCTTCTTCATAAAAAGTTATATGAATTTTTAATGATGACTACTGTAGCATTTTGTTACTAGTGAAAACGCATTTTGTTACTAGTTATTTAAAATTCCTATATTTTTTCAAAAACGAACAAATGTCAGCAATTATTATTGGAGAACGTAACGTGAAAAAAAACCCCTTCAACTTATACTATTACAATAGCAACGAGGAAGTTTAAGAGTGTGTCTACAAGCACGAGTGCGTGCGATTTACAGAAAAATTGCTTTAAAAAAGCTGTAAAACTTTTCTGAATTTCTACAAAAAAACTCAGAAGATTTAATCAATTTCAGTACAATTCAGAACATATTTCGAACTTCTTTGATGGCAAATATTAAAAAATATTTAACTCATTTCTGAGAAAGCAGATTTACAGAGAGTTTAGGATTTGATTAGAAATTCCAAATGAGTAGCGTTCGTGTTATTTAAACAACACGAAGTTTTCTCTTTCCGAATCGATCTCTTAATATTTCAAAGACGATGTGAATAGACACGCTTCGTGAATAGTAATTAAAATTTTCGAAAACGTATTTATTTCTAATTTTTCAACAAGTATAATTAATGCTTTTTTTTCTCTCCGTAAGTTTATATTCACAATCCGAAGAAAAATAATGAAAAAAAAAACTTTTTATTTACAAGGAAAGAAAAATCCAAGAGAAAATCTATAACAATCATAGCTACAAATCTTACGAAATAATTAGTTTTTCAAATGTGTTATTATGCAATTTCTAATACATATTCGATTAAGAAAATTCTTTCGAATCCGAATTAATACATGCGCTAGAAAAAAAAATATACCAAAAAAATTTTAAATTAAAAGTAAAGTACGACAGTTACAAAGAAATGAAATATTATCAAAACTCAAGTAAATCATGTGCTTGGAACTAAAATGTATTTATTTTTGTTTTGTATGTCTTTTGAAATACGATATTAATTGAATTAAAAAAAATTTAAAAAGGATGAATTGAAGCAATTTTACATATATCTATTCATCGAACACATTCCAAAACTATTCATCTATTCCATTCTTACGAAAATTATTACTGATTAAAATATTTATAAATTTTCTTCTTTGGAAATAGAAGATGGCTCTAATTTCGTTATTGATTTTTATTAAAAAATATTCATTATTCAAAAATGTTGATGCATGATAAATTATTTATTAAATTTTAGAAAAGATTATATTTTATTTGGATGACTGAAAAAAAAGAGGGGAAAATAAGGTTATTTTTTGAATAAAAATATAATATTAAGTCATAAAGTTTATTTTTACAGTGGAGACTCTAAAAAATAAAGAATTAGTTTTGAGATTTCTCAAACTTCAAAAGAACGTGGGAAATAATTATTTCTACATTTCTTTTTTCTTGTAGTTGATATTTGCATGCCATTGTAATTTCTAAAAATATATATGTTTACGATCTATCTGCATTAAGAAAAAAAATTAAAGCTGATATGAATCTTAAAATTCATATATTTTCTTTATTTGGCTTTTAACATTATTTTTATCAAGGGGTTCTTTGATAAAACTTTTCGTTAATTTTCTTCAAGAAAATTGTTTCCGTGCTTTATGAGAATATATTAATTAATTTTTACTTCCATTTACAAGACATTTAATCGCAAATCTTATCTTTTTCTTAGTTTTTGAGGAATGAATATAGTACATCTACTTTTACTGAAGGGGGCATTTTGATCATTTGAATAAGAATATATTATTAAGAATATACATGTTTATATTAGAATATGTTACGCCTTGATAGGGAGCACATAGATATAGGTATAAATATAGAAATAAGTATGTGTTAGTAAAGTGTGAGTACATAAGAAACATGAATATGAAGCCGAAAGTCAGTTAGATAGATGTTATTATAGGTTGTTAGTAAGAAGGCATGCGAGTCAATGTCTTGGTAGTAGATTGTTGTAGAAGAATAGACGATATTGAAAACCTAGATTAAAAAATGAACACTCTTTTTAGTAAATAAATAAAGAAGAACTGTCTTTTCATCACACCAAACGTCAACAAATATATTTAAAAAAATCTAAATTTTTCCTACTTTAACTTCATAATAGATAGATCAATATATATATTTTCTAATAATTCCGAAAGGATTTATTTTGACCCCTTTGGTAGAAATAAGTAGATACCAACTCATGTTAAACTTAGGGTTAAATTATGTAGTAGGTATTTCTCTGTTTTTCGGTATTTTTTAAAAAATGAATATGAATTTTTTCAAATTTGTATGTTTTTCCATAAATACAAAACTGCGTTGCCAGTGATTATGATATATTTTTCTTAATACCTCGGCAAAAATAAAATATTAACTTTTTTGTAGAAAATAAATAATAAGTTAACGTTTTGAAGTTTTTCACATTCAATTATATTGTTTCATAATTGCAAAAAGTGAGAAAAGCTTAGTCAAGAATTTGAATTATAAATAAGGGTTTCAAGTGGCTTAAATTTTTGCCTTGATATCTTTAAATTTCTTAGTAATTAGGTTATCAAATATAATGTTTTCTTTTGAACCTTAGAGTGTAAAGGTCTCAATAGTGTTAAAAGAAGCATTTCAAAAATTTTAGAGTATTGAATAGAAAATGTATTCTATATATAACTCAAACTCGAGTGTAAAAGAAAGTAAAGACAAATATAGTTGAAATCAGAACTTAAAGGCTTACCATTTCTTTACTCATTTAGAATGATGAAAAGAAAGCAGTTGAGTTCTAATCTTTTATAAAAATTCCGAAAGCAAAGCATGATTTATTGTTACAACAACACGGTTTTTAATTAGACCAGTTTAATTTTTATAATTTTTTCCATGAATAATTGGCTCAAAACATAAATTTTCGATATAGCTATTGTAGAATGATACAATATCTTCAATAAATCATAACAAAGTTATATTGGATAAAATTGAAGATATTTAGTTGCTTATGTGCATTTTAGTATAACTAAGATCATTTTATGTCATATTATGCCAAGCTTATGGTTCAAGGCATTTTTTCATCGAGGTAAATTTTTTAATTCAGAACACTTTCAGATAACGAGTTCTAACTCTAACTGATGAATAACCAGCCAACTTTACGAATTCTTGTGACTAATTCGCAGAATACTTTATGCATTCGAATAAATTTTACTATGCTTTTTTCCCTCATACTATTATTCAAACAATTTAAAAGGAATTCGAAATTCAAACTTACTATTTTATGGGAAAAAGATTTCTTAAAATAATCAAAAATTTGAATCTATAGAAACTGGAAAGCCTTTTTACTGTGCACGAATAATACCAAATATTTTTATTTTAATCCTTTTATTAAGTGAATAATTCCTGGAAAAATATTTTATACCTTCCGTAAAACATTTTTACAAAATTTAACTGGGTTTTTTTTTCTATATTTGATAAGATTTCTTTTTAGAAAAGGAAAGAAAATGAGAAATTATAATGAATGCAAATCTCTTAACAAAAATAATATCTGTTAAAAATATGCTTCTTTTTCTAAACAACTCATAATTCATACATAATGATTCTTAATGAATAATTAAATAATGGAAATTCACTTACAACTCATTTTCCAGCTATTATCAGAAATTGTTCATTCAATGACAAAATTTAAGGGCCTTAAATATTATTTTAGGATTCAAAAATAAGCTTAGTGTTCAAAGAGTAAAGCTGATGATACTTTTATGTAAAAAAAAAAAACTTTTGCATTTACTTTAATTTAGTTAGATTTTCTGGTCCTTGATTTGCCCTTGATCTTTGAGTCTCGAATGTATGCTCTATATTTAATGATTTTATTTTTCTATTCTAAACGAAAGGACTTAATCAGAATTTATTCAAAATTTTTTTAAAAAATACGAAATTTTAATTTTAGAAAGCATTTGTTTCATATATTGCGATTACAAAAACTGAGAAACCTTCTTAACATTGCAATCAATAATTTTTTAAGTAGAAAAAAAATGAAAATTCTTGCAGCTCTTTTGTGATTTCGAAAAAGTGAATTTTAATATTTAAAAGGAAGAATTTTATTATTCCTTGCTAATATTACAGGCATGGAAAGTTTTTGATTAACATTTAACGTACCGGCATTGCGCTGATACATTGTAAAACAAGCATTTTACCTCTAGCTGAAAGTTTAGTGTTAAATTCATAATCTAGATGCTTCAAATGACATGTATTAAATTTATTTTTAAAATATACTTGTAATTTTAAGTAAAATAAAGATCCATACCGTAACTTAGTTTGGTTTTAAAAAAGAAATTATAATAAAAAAATGTTTATGGATGGTTCAAATCAAGCTCTGTTTTAAAATTACATTATCCATGTAGTTAAATGTAAATATTTATATCATTTAATGCAGTACGTCAACTATTAGTCTCTAGAATGGCATCTACCTTAAGCCAGCTTTTATTTGTAAAATTCAAGCTTTGTATATATAAAAATTTATGTTTGTAAAGTTATGAAACTTTTACAAAATCAAACAAGAATGCCCCTGAATGTGTCACATGATATAATATTAAATTAATTATTATAAAATTAGTTAAGTTGTACCCTAAAGAAAACAACAATAGCACCTTTTTTTTCAGCCTAAAAACAAGCATCTCCAAATGAATTAGCAAATTTAGTTTCTAAAATTACGTTATTAGAGATACATTCATCTAAAAAATTAAACAATTAAAGAAAGAAAAATTAAAGTAAAGAAATCATTTGTTTAGCACTGTTTTATTAAATTACCAATAATGAGCTTGAAAAGTGAGAAAGTGAAAGAGAGAGAAAGGAAAAAGAGAGTAACATCAGAAAATACGTCTTCCTCCTCACCCCTACCTTCTGAACATCAAGGTCCTTATTTGAAAGAGAAGTGATCTTACACACAATTCTCGTGGTTCCCATTATCCCAACAGGTCACAGGTCACACCAGCAGATGACAGACTATGTCGTGTAACCTGAAACTTCTAATGTATCACAATTCCGTCAACCCAACTTCACTGATAATTCTTTTTCTCTTCTGCCTTCAATCTGTCTTTCTGGTCATTTATTTTTTACTGAAGTTCGCACTCGGTCAGTTTTTTTTATTATTATTATTCTTTCCTCGCTTCTTATCTTCCGCTTTTCTCTCTATTTTCTTCTTCCAATCATCCTTTTTTTATTTCTCTCTCCCTCCACTGTTTGGATTGGAACAGCGTGAGGATGATTCATCCTGATGAGGACAATGGAGACGTTTAACAATATCTCACTTCCTTCCATATCTCATTCTTCGGCTCTGGAGGTGGCAGCAGTTCAGCTCTTAATCTTTTATGTGTGAACCCGACAGAAGAATGCTTGCGACGTGTTGCCTTTACAATGGTCAAACAATATTTTCCATGTCAAATAGAAGAAACAGTAACGTCGAACAAAGATAGCCCAGCAACTTTGTTCGCTGAAACACTGCGGAATAGTTCTTAGACATGGTACCTAATATGACTTATAAAAAAAATCAATTACTCTTTCATTTAACAAGTTACAATTTTCCCTCTTTTACTTAAATTTTTTTTAAAAAAAATGTTGTTATATTATTAAGAATCAGTAATCAAATTTTTGTATTGTTAGATTACTTATTTCCAATCAAAATATTTTATAAAAAGTTTTTTATATGCAACATATGTTATTTATATTCTCTGGTTGAATCAAATTTTCCTGGCTACAAAGGAGGTTTGACATACATCACCAATGGCTAAAAATAATTCAAATACTTTTTCCTTCCGTTATTACAAACCCAAATAAGAATTTCTATTTTTTATTTTATTTTGTAATTATTATTATAATAGCATGTATATTTAAAATTTTCTTCCTGCTAGTGTTTTTGCTAACATTGATAACCTTGATGGTTACATAATCAGCATTGTAAGCAATTAATAGGAAATATTTAACATAAATAAAAATAATTAATAATCTAAATATTTTGATATGTGTATGTATTAATATCAGTCATTAACATTTCACCCCGGGCAACAACAACGCATAAAAGAAAGCCATAAAATTTAAATAAATTAAAACAGTGATTGGTAAAAAAATATCTATCTACAGAAATTCAGGTGTCCCTAAATGTACTAGTTATCAATATTATTATCTATAATGTTTTAATAATTTTGTTTATGTATTAAAATATGTATTTTTATTAATACAAAGTCAATTAAAAGCAATATACAGAATGATTCGAAATGCTGTTTATAAAGTGAAAATTAAGCATATAGATGCAGAAAGAATATATAGGGTTTGTTGAATATGAACATCATTTTGAGAATGAATGTAAAGATATATTATTTAATTAGAACGTGGGACTAGGAACACATAGAAGGATTGAACTTTCTGTTTGTAAATAAAATAAAAGGAAATAATATACCAGTAAAATATACAACACAGATTTAATATAATACAATTTTTAATGATCCAATAATTGAATCATTGAAATAAAATAATTATACAACTTATATGATACAATAATTGTACAACACAAGTTTGCAAGATTAGCAACACGTGAAGCTTATTTTACTTGATTTGGCAAGGGTTTAGAATACGTCCTTCAATTGGGCAAAAATCTGCTATTGATACTGCACCCTTCTTATTATTATCATATCTGCCATATTGCTTTACAATTGATATTGCTATTTATGCAGATAAGCTTCATGCTATTGTAATTTGAATTTCTATCAAAATTGTGTAGTAGATTTTATCTAGGGCATCTTTATTTTTCACTTAATTTTCTGAGAAAAAGCTTCCAATACAAATAATCCTTTGCTTTTTCAACCCTATGTTTTATTTTAAAATGACTTGTTTTTGTACGTCTAAAAATTTGAAAATAACCCTTTACTACCTTTAAAAATTTGAAAATAACTCTTCGAGTTTCCCTAATTGATATTAAAAAAATCTAGAAAAAATTATTATAAGAAGCTTTTAGTGAAAATTTGAGATTAATTAACAAAATAAAATTTTATAAACCTATCAAAATTTACTGTAATGTTTTAAAATTTTGTTTCCAAAATTCAATTAACCACTTTTTGTAGCAACGTAACTGTCCAACATTTCCGTTCGTTGTTATATAAGACGCTGTACATTCTTTCGAACATAATGTAAATAAAACACTATATTATTTGGCAGAGATAAATAAGTTTTTTGCAAAGTATCTAGAGCCAGATTTTTTTCCCTCCTGTCATGTGATAAAAATACAAAGGCGCTTATTTTCATCTCTTCTTACTTCATCCATTTTCATCACTTCATTTTTCATGCCAAAGGAGACAAACTTTCTCTTTTGGGGTTACGGCAGGTTTATTATATAAATTTAAAATTATTGCGTTTTGTCTGAGAATTCAGTGCGATATTTAATATCTTACTTTAAATAATTAAAATGTTTTATGTTTACTCTAAAAATATAAATGCCTTTTTGTATCGTGAATTCATTTCCTTTAATATAGCAAATTGGTTCTAATATTATTAGAATCATTTTGTTTAAAAACATTGAACAAGTCAAATTAAAAATGCAGTTTGCGAAAATACACATTTTTAAGCGTAGTAAAAAATAGAATGTTTTAAAATTTTAATTATTATTTTTTAATTATAATATCAGCAATTCACTATTATAAATATTATGGAATCTTGGAAAATATTTTTAGACATATGAACCTCTGAAATAATTTTTTTCTCAAATTCAGTTTGGTATTGCCCCGCTAAAAAATAAGTAAAATAATTGTTAATCGATTAATTGAAATTTTAGAACTGAAAATATTAAAATATAATACATTGCTTTCTAGAGCAAACAAATGTCAAAAATTTCAAAATTCTTGTGCATCAGAAGGTGAGTGAAAAATCGATTACAAAATCCCATCTTTGCATACTTGAAATAGTCAAATTAAGTAAAAACTTATAAAATCAGAAATGCTTTGAAAGGGTGGTTTCATTATATTTAGTTAACCTCAAAAATAACCATTAGTCTATAATTATAAAATTATGATTTCTAGAACATTTAAATCCGAATTTATTTAAAAATGGAAGATTGTTTTCTACTGTAACAACGACTTACAGACTATTATTAAACAGAAATAAAAAAAATAGCAACCAAGCAGTCCAAAAATATAAAAAACTCAACATGCTTTATGGTGCGAATACAATAGTTTGAACAAAATCGTTAAAAGCAAAATTTGTGAATACATATAGAAAATAATCTAAGGAGTAGCAAATGTTTATCAATTTCAGTCGTTATTCAATTTTTTCTTTTAAACAAGGTTTTAACAATTTTATTTATTACTTGAGGTGCATATTGCTTTTTAATGATATTTAATGTGCATAGTTTATCGATATTCTTAGAAAATTTTGTATTTCTCGTACATTAAATTTTCCCCACGTACTAGTGTGATAATAAACCTTATATAAGCTATGAAAATCAAAGGAGCGTTTTTATATGTGAAGGACATTAGATGTCATTATTAGGCATCGTAATATCGCGGCAGAATTCTTTTCGTGATGAAATCCAATTTCATAAATGTCTTTTTTTAAAAACTGTGATGCAATTGTTTAAACAACATCGAAAAAAATGCTAAGTCTATTTAAAAACTGTTGCTAAAGAAGTGAAATGCAGAATTTATGCAACTAGGCGAGAGTTTTTACTGTCTGATTGCGGTTGGGTGTTCCAATGCATAAGGAACTGATTAAAGCAGAAACTGACTCGTGACCGCAAATACTGCAATTCTCATTTAGTCACATTAGCGCTGCTGCAAAGTGGGTGGTGTATCATCACAGCAACATGCCAAATGAGAGTTGACATATTCATATTTACCTCTTTAGTGGATCGTATTAGGACATGTAAAGTGGTAGAGAAACTGTCAATAATGACAGCTTTATAGTAACTTGCAATCGCGCAACTGCGATAGGATAAAGTGTGGATACTTTAATGCGGTGGAAGTTGTGCACAGATCTGCAACGAACTATAAGACTCTTAAATGCCGATATTTAATTTTATTGCATCTACCGTTACACTCATGTCTTAAAGTACCATTAACCTATCTTTTTATACACAAAAAAATATTTCTGCAGACTTAAAATTTGGTATAACTGTGATTCTAATATTTGGTCAACAATATTAATGTAAATAAGAAATAATATCATTATTACAAAGAGAATGATACTTATGTATCTCTATAATCAAAAAAGATTTCATAATGTAAAATTGATTGCTTTCACTTTTAATTATGATTAAGTGGTTTATAAGTTGAATTTTATATGAAAATTAAAAGAACGTCTTAGCGTAATTAAAAAGGTTTTGTAAAAAAAGATTGAAACATCAAAATAATCTGCAATTAGAAGTTAATTAGCATGCAAAAAATGGTTTTATATGTGATTTTATTTGCTGAAATTCCAATACCCGAAAGTTATGCTAGATTTTATATCAATCGGAAGCAAAATTTTAAAACTTATATCTTGTATATCATAAATTTCAGTATTAAAACATTTTTCAAAAATATAAAAGAATCTTTTCTTTTTTTAAAATTAGGAATTTAACTTTCATTTCATATAAGGATTTTATGCATTTCTATCATAATAACTGAAGAAATATTTTTTTCAAGACGGAATTTTCGTAGTATTCATGAAAAATGTAATATCGCGCATTGAGTTTTGCATGATTAATCAAGTTTTGAATTATCATTTTTTTTTGAATTTTACAATTAATTAGAATTTTAAGCTACATTTTCGAATATCTATCCTCGCATAATGCCCTTATCTTCTGTAATTCATTATGGAATTACGAAAGATAAAGCAATTTGCTGAAATCGGGATGTACTGTGTAATATACTGTCTCAAATTTTCATGCAGTAAGGTTAAATTATGCACAACTGAGATATTTCCCACCAAATTAATAACATTTTAAAATAGCTTGCTATATTATTAGAAGCCATAATATATCTCTGGTTTTTCATTATAAAAATAATAATGATAACAAAAATGTAAGGTGTTTTAAAGAGAAAAAAAAAGTACTTTTCGATAATTATGCGAGCTGATTTTTATATTCTTATCACAGATTTCGATTATTTGTGAGTAATATATTTGTATTGCTAAAAAACAGAAATTAATTCTTTTTAATTCTTATATAATTTAGGTTAAACAATGCGCCGTTTCAATTTTCATATAATATATTTTAAATTATGAGCTTTGTATAAGTAATTAAAAAAGAAGCTGATATAAGATTGGTGAACAAATGCATTCTAAAAATTTTGAGCCTCACAAGTTTTTCAAACACTTGTTTAATTTTTTCATGCTTTTATGAAAAGAGAAAAAAGAATAGAATAATACCATTAATCCTGTCTGAAGACTTTTTTAATACAATGTTTAATAAAAACAATGTTCTTTTAGATTTGAAAAAGTTTTCAGGTCGGGTTGATTGTATTATTATTTTTTTTCTCTTTTTAATTTCCTGTTTTACTGAAACCTTTTTGCTAAATTAGTTCTTTCCATTTGTGTTCTAGTTGTAGCGGCATTGGCGCTCTCTAAATACAGTGTTCTTTTAGATATTATGGTTCAGATAATTTGCTTAGGTAAATTAATATTTTTTTGCAAATTATTTTTCTTTGATATGATATTTACATTAACTCAAATAATTGTATTCCTAGAACAAAAAATAAATAAAATTGTATGATTTAAAATGCTTTAAAAATATATACTTTTGGACATTCACAAGACAAACAGCAAAAACAGAGAAAAATGCGCTCTAAATGCATGCTGGTTATCTAAGAAAGCAAATGCCAAATTACATAATATAATATGCTGTTAGTTAAAGAGGGCAATGATAATTCGAATTTTGTCGAAACTCCCCAACAAAGTCCCTGAAAGGCAGAAACCCCGTTATAACTTGTTGCTTCCGTCAAAGGATGTTCAGTTTTTTTCCCTCTACCCTTCTCTTTCTGATTTTTTTGTAACATCCCTCTTGTTGAGCCGGAACCGTGGGACCTGCGAATTTGATACATCCAGTCTCCAGAGATACAGCGGATCTGTTTCCCCTCTCACTTATATGGTACGGTGGTGTGTCCAAAGTGCTTCAACATGCTGGGGGACCTTCTCAAGGGAGGGAGGTGGACGATTTCCGAGAGGGGTGACTTGTTACAGCACTACTGAAGAGGTAACAATGCGTATGGTCCGTAACGATCCCCTTTTCTTTCTATGTGAATTGTTATTTCTAGTTCAAAACTCTCACTCAGTTTGACTCTGATAGATCTAACGAAATAGATTTAATGAATATCAACTGAGTTTTCAACTATCACTCTTTATCAACTGAGGTTGTTTTTTAATAGTCTGATTTTATAGCGTTTGTTAATAATGCATTGTGATTTTGATTGTTGAAATTCCAAAGGGCTAAATTATATTTAACATAAATGCAAATTATTGTAGAATATCATCAATATACTAGTATGAATGATTTTGAATTATTCTAAAATAATGACGGTTTAAAAAATATTCTTTTTTTACTCTTGGCCTATTTTTCTCCCGTTGAAAGAATGAGGTTCAAAATTAAAATAATTTTGCTTCTTTATAAACTGAATTAAATATAAAGTAAATGAATTTTCAAAGCAGTTTCAAGAGCATTTGAAAATTAGTGATTTTTATAATGGGCTCCTTCAAGGTCTTTTCAAGTTACAACATAAAAAGAGTGGTAGATATCTATTTAATAAATATTTATTTACATATTAACTTATGTTAGGATGCTTATATTAATCTCACCAATGATTCTATTCAATATATTCCTTTCCTATTTTTTATTTTTTAATTTTACTGTCCTTTTTCATTTTTATTTTTGAAATGCAGTAACACTTTACACAGCCTCAGTAAAACTTAGTTTTATTTTTTTTTTTTTTCATTCTGATTTGTGGGATAACTAAACAATATAAATATTTTTAATAAAAATGGTGAAATACATTAATTTACTAATATTCAGAAAGTTGATGTTTTAAGATTTGTTTATCAGCGATGAAATGATTTAAAAGAATTAAAGCTCCATTTAAGGATTGCTTCATGAGAAACGGTTATAAAATGGCATTTAGCAAGCACTATAATATTTACCCCCGAGATCCTAAATCTAGAATAAATAAATAAAATCAGTAAAAAGATTAAGAATTTATTCCTGAAAGAATATTCGTCAAATATGTTTCTTTTTCAAATTTATCATTAAGAAGATACTTCAAAATATAAATCTACGTCGGAATCACATTTATTGCTTAACGAATTTATGTCGTATTTCTGCAACTAAACTTCTTCTTAAGATTGAAGTATAACTAACGAAAGACACTGAGCAGCTCCGCAAAACGTTTTTATTTTCTCCTTTCGTTGCAATTCAACAACCCATAATTTCTCCGAAAGAGTTTCACCACTACTGCCATCCATAGAAACAAATGGAAAATAAAGTAAAACAACATGGGACAGATATATATATAAAAACGGAGCCTCCTGAAATATATTGCGTGAGAAAAAGAATGCTGTTTCTTTTATGTCTTCTAATATTTCTCCGTATGAAAAAGCCTGGGAGACTAGTGTTTCTATAAAGAAACTGTCGCCCGAAAGAAACCAACTAAGAGGCGCGGAAAGAATCGCAATTCACAGACTCTCTCGGGACAACATTTTGTGCAGTCTATTGTAACTGACCCTTGGTCACCGACAGCAAGACAACTTCTGGAGGGTTTACGTCATCCGTTGCTATTGAACTAGTTTAGGAAGTCCATTAGGAGGAGTAGTCCAGCGGGATGAGGGTGAGTCCCTGGTGGCATCAAAACAGCAGCCGAATGGGTCACAGATTGGCCTTTTCTCCAGTAAACATCGCCACGAATTTTCTGCCCTTTAGACGCTTTCGCTTTTGTCACGAAGCGACGTTTCAGCAGTCTGCTCAAAAGTTGACCGCTGTCTTTAATTATGACCTCCCTTTCTCTCTTTTTACCCTACTGGTGTATTCATCATTTAAGATCGTTTTTGTTTATGATGGACTTTACCAAAGTGAGGACTTTTGTGAATTTGTGCCATCTTTTGCTTGTGTAAATCCAACTGAGGTAAATGACGTAAGATGTTGGTAATCGTGATATTCGCCCTTTTCTTGATTTTTTTAACCCTGTATCTAAATTAATTGACAAATTTAATTGGTAGGACATCAATCCAATTCAGTCAGATAGGCATCATTGCCTTATATCAAGGTTAAATTGTAATCGCTACTCAAATGGAATTACATGGGACACTTCAGGCAAGAGGTTTCACGTGGTGTTTTTCTTTTAAATCCTTCCGTATTTCAACACTTATTTAGAAATTTTTTAGGAAAATCATTTTGATCTGTGGCATTTCATTTTCGTTTTTATTTTTATTTATCAATAATTAATACTGTAATTTCTTATTTATTTTTCAAATACTGTCACTCAACTAACTTTGAAAACGTGAAGTAACGTAACAACAAGTAATTTAGAAAGTGACCGCTGTCTTTACATTTGGTATGAATTTATTTCTTCTGCCTTCTCTCCCACTGGTAAATTAATCAACCAAATTTATTTCTGGCTAATTCGAGAACTTACAACATTGTTTGCGGTTAAGCTCAACAGAAATGAATGACGTCAAATTTAGGCAATCATGAAATTGAAAATTTCTGATTAATTTCTTTATACTTCTGTGTTACTTTAGCATTTAACTTATGAAAAATCAACTAGGTAAATTTAGATAATTTAGAACGCACTTATACAATGAGTGATTAGTTTCAGAATTAAAAAAAAATAATAATAATTCTTTTTCCCATTGGAAACACCAATGGAGAGATGATATCCAGAAAATGTTCTCACATATTATCTAAAAGAGGTGTTATTCTCAACCCCCTTATAAAATTATGAGCCCTTGGTAAGTCAGTGAATATCTTACATGATATGGATGAACAACAGGTACGGATATATAGTTCTTTAAAGCGGATCTGGTATTTTTACTGAAATATACCAGACCCGCTAGGGGGAATAAATCGGGGATGCTTGGCAAGTAATCCCTGGCATGTATAATACACAAGTACCTGAAAATTAAATATGTGTATTGGATGTTTTTTTCCACCGATCTGAAAATTTTACATAGAGCTATAGTTGTAATCCCAAGATCATATACCAAAATTCATTCATTCAGGCTGTTGATTTTTTTATGCTATTGTTTTTAAATGCATGAGAAAGAACAGACCGACAAATGGCCAACTCTTTGACAGATATGGTTCATAATTTAGTGAAAATTTACTTGAATCTGCATAGCACTTTTTGTGTTTTGTAGTTATCAAACTCACTTGCATTTAAACAGATTGACAGACAGTCTTTTATTTGTGCATGAATTATTTTTTCAAAATTTGATAGAAATTTACAAATTTGATGAAAAGTTTATATATAAAATTGTAGGTGCCTACTCAAAGTATTTTTGAGTTATTGTGATCACAGGCAGAAATTGTGTGTGTGTGTGTGTGTGTGTGTGTGTGTGTGTGTGTGTGTGTGTTTCACTCAGAGAGATCCGAAACGGGGATATCCGTCAAAATCTGGAGTTCGAACTTTTTGATGATTATAATACTTTCTCTTCGTACAGTATACAAAAAATAATTAGTCACACTTCATAAGTGAGAGATATATAAGAATAAATCCACTTTAATCATATAGAACAATGAATTGATTTCTCCAAAACTTTGAAATAAAATTGGATTATATTTAGCATTAAAAGCAAAGATTTAGAAGTTATGCTGGTTTGGCTGAGAAATAACCAGTCAAGATTAGTTGAATAAATCAAGTGCAGATGTGCAGACGTTAGTGTTACTAACGCTGAAACGTTTACATATTCAGAACGATATAATTCATTTGTACAAAACTATAATATTGAGAAAGGATTAAGTCATATATTATGACTTAATCTACCTTTGTCTTACTCTTTATAAAGTGATTCATCTTAATTTCCGGTATATAAATCGAATGCACTCAACGTTTTTAACCCTATGTTAAGCAATACACTCTGAAAGGGGAATGATGAAGATACGATTTATTTTAAATCCTATGAAATATATCAATTAGCTTTATTGATGCAAAAATGCAGTCTCTTTTGTTAATTCTGATCAATTATAATATTAAAACCAAGGATTTCAGCTTTAAAAAATATTCAAGATTGGTATTTCAAAATCATCTTTGAAGATTTTTTTTTTACTTTTCAGCTGAATTTATTTGCCGTGCCAATCGAATGATATTAATCTTGTAAAACTATCCACATTGTAGCTTTTTGTCATGAAGTTGCGCAACCTGTCATTGGCAGTACTCTTTAATAACGTATTTCTTTCCAATCCAGCAGACATCTTAAGCATTAATCATTTCAACATTTCTTCCATCCACTCCTCATGTTTCAACATGTCATCCACTTTAAATTTATGAATTATGATGCGGAATATGAGCCTGTTACATTTAATTTTGTGCAAAGGCTACGTAATAGTAATATGTAGTACATACCATTTAAAAAACAGGTTAATTACCATCACAAATTTCATAAATATCTAGTTGAGATTGCACTGATTTTTATCCTTGTGGCATAAAAAATACTTTCATCAAATAAAAAAGAATTTGCAAATAACCTGCGCATTTCAAAATCGGCTGTTTAAAATCTCTATCAATTCACCATGCATTCTAAATGTTTAAGAATGCAGAATAAATCAGAAGAACAAAATGCGAGTACAAGTTCCCTGATAGAAAGACAAGGCTTCATTTGAGCCAAAGTAAATTTTCAGTGAGAAACTATGAGAAAGAAGCAAAGCATTCTGAGCCTGCTTCAAATTTCTAGGACTCATTGAAGTTATATAAATCCTTGTCTATAAGTTGAATAAGTCAATAGGTATCATGACTAATTTATATTTGCTCTATATTAAGTTCTCGTTTATCTGACTAGTCTAGTTTCATAACAATATATTATGAATTATACTGTTAAAAAAGCTACCCTTTATGAGAGCCACGAATGTTAACTGACAAGAATAACAAATGTAAATTATTTGAGAAAATGCAGACACTTTACTTAGATTCTCATGTTAATTAAATTCCACTTTTACAAACTAAAATGTTCATTGGAAAAATTAAAAAGAATTTTGATATAAGTCTAACTTAGAGCTATCACAGAATTCAGTTTTGAACATTCAAACTAGTCTATTTGAATAAATAAGGTAAACAAAAAATAATCACGATATAAAATATTTTATATAAAATTATTTTATGTTTATGTCAGGATTCTAGATTCCGTTTAAAATATTAAAAGTGGAAATTCTTTGAACTTGGTAATGTTTTATTTTGAATTTCAAATAAACTCCGCGTGTAACCCATTTTAAGTGCCCAGGTAATTAACAAAAAATTTTCTTATAAATTTGCTGTATCATTAAGTGGCCCATGATAAAAATGCCTATCCCTTTCTAAAATACCAAGTATTAATCACAAACAGTTAAGGTTAATTTTAAATATCTAATACAATAAGTTTTAAAATTATAAAGTTTCCACTAAAATGCTTAAATCGTATATTTTTAAAAGTGTATAGCGTTTTCATCGGATGCATGGTAATAATTAAAACGCATCATAACTTTTGACTCTTTTATTTGCATAAAGCGATGAAAAATATTGAAAGTTAAGAATTGAAATTTGGGCTTCATTCAGATGTATATGATAGTTCGGAAGACTAATTCACAAGCATTCAAGCTTTAAAATTCAGAATTTTCTAATTAATTCTTCATTAACTTTGATCCTTTATTAATTCCTATAACAACTTTCAAAGATTCCCCGAATTCAAAGTTCTCTATTTAATATCCCTTTTGTCAGAGTAATAACTTTATAAAAGATGATAACCAAATGTTTCATTTCAAACTCCATTCTTGCAGCTTCAAACATATCAATTAATTCAACTAAATACAATCTGCATGACTTGAAACAATCTGACAAGGTTATATAATTTAAAATAAACGGTATATCCTTTAAAATTCCCTATTTAATCGAAACAATTCTGCAAGACCTTTTTGATTTATACTTTAAACGCCGCTGCAGTCCTTTTGTTCACATTGGAGATGGTGTCAGTCGATCACCTTACCGATGGCCAATCACAGGTGTCATTATATAAACAAAGATTCTCATTCCCTACGCCTGGAAATGTGTGCTTCTGTTCAAAGAGAATGAGACTTCATCCACACTAGTTCAACAAGAACCGAATAGCTTGCTCGGAGAATGTGAATGCAAGCTTCGACCATATAACAGCAAAAGCGCTGTTCTCTTACCCATACCACTGCTCTTCAATCGGAAGTCCTTTGGCAAATCGAAATCCATTGGACACAGCGTCCTTTGTAGATGATATTTGCATTCATGCTGAAGGGAGATTTGTTTGCCCAACTTGCTGATTAGAGGATAATACTGCGCGGAAAATCTTAGATGTCAGCTTGGGAAACAAGCTCGTAATTCTTCAATGGCTTCTGTGCGAACTCCACTTGATCTACTCTGTTAATTGTAATTTAGAATCAAAATTTATTTCAAATCCTTTTCTCTGATGAATTGGAACTATAGCTTATCAATAACATAAAAGGAAATGGAGTGTTTGGATTCTCGAGAGTCATAATTGTTTCTCTTTTAATGCCCACAATTTCACATAGTGTCAAAAGAAATTTAAGATTTTTGGAACCAGAAATAAGAAAAAGATGAAACATTTTATAATTCATAAATTTATTCTAATGAAATGTAAATATATTATACTCATAATTATTATTTAAAGTATTTAATATACTAATAAAGTGTCCACATTTAAAATATATTAGTTGCAAAATGGCTTTTTTTATTTTGAAGTATGACTTCGCGTGCAAATATTATAATTTTATCGAAAGGCTTGTTATGTTTAGTGTTCAAATAATAATTTACTCAAAACCTTTTCATAAAAATAGAAAAAGTAAGCTTTAAAGAAATAATACAGGTATACAAGAACTATTATTCTTAATTTTAATTTGCATTACAATTTTATTTGTTTGAGATGACTACCATTAGACTAGCTAAAATTTTTCCAGCAAGTTTTATCATTAGTTTTGCTTACTGCAGGCGTGCGTGTGTGTGTGAGTTTCCTTTTTTAAAAATTATTATCTATATTTTTGATAATTGAGTTCTTATATAAAATTTTTTGAAAGTATAATGAATGCTATATGTATAGCAATTAGCCTATATCAGGGAATTTCGAAAAAGTTTTAAAATAAATAAATGAGACATCATTAATATTGAAACAATTTTTAATGCAGTGATTTTGTCTTTTTTATTTAAATAATCAAAAGGAAGATTTTTGATTATTAAAACTAATAAAGCATTTTAGTTTAAAAAAAACGGGAATATGAATTTAAATCTTTTTTGAACATAACTTATTTCCCACTTTTGTATCGTTATCCATTCTTGTGAAATAAATTAATTTCTAAATAGATTAATCCTCATGAACAAAAAAAAAATGACTAAAACGGTCCTTTGAATTTGTGAATCTAAAGTTAATATTCTACCAACACATGTGAGTAATTTAAGCTTATTTAGAAATTAATGGTTTTAAAATTCAAGAATTAAATGGAGTTTTCCATTAAATGACATTATCTGTGCTGAAAATGCATGCATTATAAATATTTTTTTATCTTTCTATAAGCTGATTAAGGTATGAAAATTGGAATGCCTTTTTTAAAAATGTACTGTATTTATTGAAATCATCAGTAAATTAGAATTTTTTTATCTTCATTTTTGTTTTCTGAAAAATATTTCGTAATTAAAATTTTAATTCGAATTGTTTAAATATTATATTTACAATTACTTGTTATTAAGTAATTAAGTAATTGTTAACATCTGATTCACAATTACACATAAAATGTGTTCAAAATGTGTTTATTATCTGTACTCATCCTTGCCAATTTGACCAAAAACACTGCAATTGTTAATGCAATAAAAATTCAAGTAAACGATAAATATGTGATGAAATGCGCTGATTAAATATTATTATATAATAAAATTTGCTGATTTAGTTTTTATTTTGAGTTCCTCATATAGTGAATTATAATTAGCAACTATTTCAATACAGCATGAACAGAAGCATTCTTGGGGTTTTTATATGTACTGTTTTACAATTTTCACTCTATTTTCTTTTTTTTAAAAAAAGACTTACTATAAATCTTATAAAAACTAATGAAAAGTAAAAAATATCCAAGTTGCCTTTAGTTATATAAAGAATTTTAAGAATATAAAACAAAAGCGGTTGCTTTAGTAATGATAATTGTTCTTGCTGTTCATTCCACTTCCATTATTTTATTTGTTTTCGAATAGATTTTAATAATAAATATTTAGAACATGTTTTTCAAAATAGTTAAATGAAGCTCAAAATTTGCGATAGTTTTTAATGAAAAGTATGATATTTAATTTTTTTTTTATAGAATAGAAATGAAAAATCTGTACAAGTCTCTGTTTCCTCTTTGAGATGCTTTGCAGAAGCAGGTTTGCCAAAGTAAAAATTTATCAATACCATAACTCTATTTCACATAGGAAAAAAAAAGGAATCTGAAATAGGGGGAAAAACCGCTTTCTTAAAATTATAATTAATGCCAAGAAAAAAAGATCTACAAAAAAGTCGTAATTGTTTATCTTTAAAGAGCAGAGACTATAGTCACTGCAGCCATTCAAGCGTGTTAAGTAAACAAAGAAGGGGTAATTTTGATGAACAGTTTAATATAAATATATGAAAATTTACATATTCATAACTTATTTTAAATGTCCAATGTGCAAAATTATTTGTAGAATTTGAATAAATTCTTTAGATAAAGCCTTAGATAATAACTAATGTAAACTATTTTAAGCTTATTTTAACTGGTAAATGCTTCAACACTTCTCTTTAAAAATATAAGGCGTTTAAAAAAGTCGCTGAAAAAAATTGTTTCATAAAAACTGCAAAACAAAAAAAGAAGCTATATTGAATGTTTCAAAAAACAATATTTTTTTAATTAAAAGCGTGAAGATGGGTAGCAACGCTTTTTTTTTAACTCTTACATATATTTATACGTTTATTTTAAAAGTTATCGGTAAAATTCTTTCATCTTTCTTCTAACACCAAATAAATTACGCGAACAAATCTTCTGTAATTTTTTTGTCAATATGTTTCAGCGTCACTTTTTCTACCTTGTTAACACGACTTTTTTTCTTTCTTCCTTTTTTTTTTTTTACACGAAAAGCCTTTTTTCTTAACACGAGTCTTGAAAATTTTGACGCCATTATTAGATACTAATCCCTCTTGAGAGAATCAACCTCGTTTGACTTAAAACAAGGCCATTCTCTCGAAAACTGATTAAATCTATTCTTTCCACTCATTGCGGCTTTAAATATGCATAAGAAGCTATGAAAACCCGAAAGAAAACTTTCTGAAAGCTTTTTTTTTAATCACTCTCCTCTGCCGGTGGATGGGGATGTATACCATGATGTGTTTGGTTAATTAATAAATCAGTTTCTGTAAACTTAAGGTGCTAATTAAAAATCCGAAAACTGAAGGCGGAGCACTTGCTTAAAAGGAAAGCAAACATGAGGCAGGTGATAAAAAAAACGGTTAGAGCTGAAAGTATGGAAGAGGAATATCAAATAGCGGACAAAACGTGATAAACAAAGTGTCGATACAAATAAAAGATAAAGCAATAAAAAACGGGTAGTGAGGGAAAAAACGACCCTTTTAAGTTCACTCTCAAAGTAAAGTGAATTGTTTCAGGTCGGCCAAGCTATTAAAACTAGTATATGTAGCTTTTGATGTGCCAACATCTACAGAGTAGGACTCGGTTTTCGCTCTTTAATTGATGGTAAAAATTATTCTGAGGCATTAGTCTCGTCATTTTGTTTTTTTAATAGTTTAACGAGATAAAGGGAGCGGAGCTTTTAGTCATGACATGATTTAGTTTAGTTTTATTAGTTAAAAAAAGGCACAAAAAATGCTGTTTTTTATTTTATCTTTTTTTTGTTACTTTTTTAAAATAATTTTTGTTTGAAAATTCGTGCAACATAACTTTAATTTTATAAAACATTTCAAATTGCTAAAAAAAGTTTTTTTAGGACACTGCCTTTTATATTAATTAATTATATTTTTAAAGTTTAATTTTTTATTGAAATAAAACAAAGGTTTTATGAATATAACGAAGAAAGTTTTATGAATTTTGTTTTAGGAGTACTAAGTTAGATCATAGTTCAATAGCATACATAAATTTTGCGAAGCACCTATGATTTTTCATATTTTTACACTACGTTAAAGATTTTCTAATGTAGTTCAAAACATTTTATTTCCAAATAGTCATGTATGATTGAGAATACGTATTTAAAACGCATTCCTATGAGTGATCGATTGATATTAGAAAATGAATTCAGAAATTAATTTCCCACAAATATTCGAAATTTCTGAGGTTTCGGAGATAGTTATAAGACTCAGCGTTAAAATTCCAGGTTGATATTTTGCACTTATCTTCAAACAGAATTCCACTATTTAACGTTAATGAGTGCCATAAAAAATAGTTACAATACCTTCAAACTGAAGTTTAATTTTTAAGTAATGTAAATCCAAAGTAATTTTTCTTGGAAAATATTCAGAATTCTTCTATTTCTTGTTAAGAGCAATACTTTTGTTTAAAGCAGCAAACATAATTCTATCATTTTTGTATTGAAACTGAGAGAATAAATTATTAAGTAAATTTAAGTGACCAAAATTTATTTAATTTTTGAAATCCTTTCCTTCAGAAAAATCAAGAAAATAAATTTGGTTTTAATGACTGTAAATAAATTTCCTGGCTGATCCCTCATCTTTGATTGAAATTTATTTGAATCTTGAAAACATATTTTTATTTGTTTTCGTCACTTTTAAATAGCTCCTTCAAACACATTTAGATTTTTTAAAAAAAATTTGACTTTCAATTGTGCAGAAATATGCAACTCTAATTTTTTTTCTAACTCCAAAAAAATTACGCCAACAAATCTTCAAACTTTCGTTGAACCTTTTTTTCCCATGGTAACTAAAATTTATCTCTTCTAGTAATCCATTGTTCTTTGTAAGAATGTGAATGAAAATTGTTCAGAAATGTAAAATTTTGCCTCTAATACTGAAGGCAAAAAATTATCTAAAAGATTATAGAATTATTTTTCAATTTGAATCTGCAGATAAACGGATGGAAAGAAAATCAATTCTGGTTAGATAATGAAGAAAGCACGTAGCCGATACCTTATTTTCCAAAACCCCACACAAGCCTGAAGTCATTTGAATGGAATCAGATTTAAGGGGTATCGACCTTACTAACCCTAAATTAGAAAACAGAAATTTGTACTACAACCTTTGGATCCCAATTAGGTATGCAGTAAGCCACTTTTATTCTTTCTACGAAATATGTAGCAGAAAGTTAAAAATAATAAGCCATTCTCAGAAAATCGAAAGACCTTTGAAAAATCACCCTAAATGTTGAATTACGTTTTACACAAGGTAAGGCAAATCTGAGCCGACTAAGGAAACTTTTCTCTGGTAAGTAAATATTTTTTTTAATGAAAGATACATTTCTCTGGTAACATCTTCAAGTCATGAGGTATGTCTTTAAGTTCATGAATTTAATCATTATGAAGCTACAAATAGCGTAAGTACTTAACCTTTATAGCTGTATTACATGCATTCCTGTAAATGATTTGGGTCTAATTTAATTTAATATTTTTTTCACAAATTATCTTTATTAAATTCATTCTACCTTTTTAATTGACATAGTGTTTTTTGAATTATATAGGTTCTGCTGTTGTGGTAGATAATTAGAAAGGCAAAACCACGGCGATTCCGGACCGAAGACAATTTAATCGAAGTTATAAAGGTAAGAATAACTTTTTAAACTACATTTTGGTCTTTTAGCATATTCTGAAGAGGAGGTATTCATTTTGTTTCAGTACGCATTATAATCTTTTGAAGGTATTCTCCAATGGTATATTATGCGTGCTTTAACGAAAGTCTGAAGAATAGCTTCTTTGTATGAAACTTCCTATCATTTTTAGCACTTCAACATATTCAATGAAAGACAAAATAATAATAATAATAATAATAATTAATCACAAATTCCAATTTCTAGACAAAGAAAGTTTCTCTTAACTTCATCAATTGAATTTAAATAATTTTTTTTAAATAATAAAATCTGATGGAGGTGCTTTTGAATTCTAGAATTTACTTTCTTGAATAGTTCAGTTCATCAGCTGTTAAAGAACACTGATGGTTATATCTGTACAAAAAGGTAACGAAAATTATTAATACTAAGAAAAATTCTTTTTAAAAAATGTGTTGAAAGAAAGGAAGAAAAAAAAAAAAGAAATCTAAGACCCTTCTTCCTCTATACGAAAAAAAAAAAAAAGTTGAATTACTTTTTTTTTTTTTTTTTCGAACTTCTGATTCCGCTTTAAAACTATATATATTTATGCATGACAATGAATTTGAGAATTTTTTATTGTTATTATAATCATAACTCATAATTATTCTTGAGATATTTTTAAAAATAAATTATCGCTATAAAATATTTGACCAATTGAAAAGAAAAAAAAAATCCTACTTTTGAAAATTTCCGAATTAATGTCAAATATATATATTTATCAAAGTATATAATTCATAAATAAATCCTACAATAATTTAAATATTGCCTTTTACTCAATAGGAGAAGAGGAAAGTAAAAACCCGAGAAAGGAAAATCGAAAAAGTATCATTTTATTATATCAGAGTGATTCTTAAAGAAATACATATTCTTCGAGCAGATTTGAAAAGCACTTGTATATAAAAATTTTCACATATTTATTTTTTTCCTTGCCGTAACAATTCATTATGAATCGAATTAAACTTATTTGAACCGAATCATCTAATTTTAAAAAAGGCACAACCTAAGCAAAATATGAAAAGTTAATTGATTTTTCAGGAAATATGGAAACGCCCCCTTTGATATAAAGTCGGCGGTTTGAAAGAGATATTCTATTTATCATTAATTCATTCTGTGAGTCATTGCCGACGACCACTATCCACATTGCGGCGATGAAGAGCAATAGTCATTGTGGTCGAATGACCCGCGTCCCCCTTCGGGGTCCCATTAGTCCCTCCGGTGTAACAGCCGTCTCGTACAATGGGGTGTGGAGATCCCCCCTTTAATATTGTCGACGACTCTATCTATTCCTGGACTGCTATTGTGAAGAAGTACCCAAACGGAACTCGGAACACGTCTTTGGCCGTTTTTTAGAACAGCGACACCCACAATGTTTACATTCCCCCTTTTCACAACATCGCTATTGTTGTGCGAGAAACATCAATCGTAACCGACCAAGTTTTATTTCAGAGTCAACAGAATCTCGCTTCGGTTTCGCTTTGATGAGAGGAGTGTGTTTTTAAGAATGCATTAAAAACCATCAATTCTCGAGAGAATAATCGTATTTATTTTGTCCTTCTTTTCCTTCTCTCTACTTTATTTTTTTGATAATGGATGTAAATAGTAATTTTTAGAGTGAATAAAAGTAATTTATGAGGCATTATCAATGCATACGTTTTACTGAGAAAAGTCTTTTTGAATCATTTGTTATTATAGTATGATACTTTTCTAGTTTTAATTTTACTGCAACATATTATAAAAAAATATATATAAACTTGCCTTGCTCTCATCCTAATTTAAATTTAGATGATAAATTTTCAGTAAAAGAGACATTAAATATTGCCTAACATTAAAATTATTAATAACTAGTTCTAACATGCGTTATACAGAATTGATTTCTATTAAAACTCATTTATTATTAAGATGAAAACAAGTTTTCATTATAGCATATAAATTATAAATTATTTTTGTAATTTAGAAATGAGAATTTCGAAAAATGTTCTTTTGAAAAGTTTATTTTAAACTTGTTTTAGAAAATTTTTGAGCAGATAATCGTTGAAGCATTATGTTGTTTTTCAACTTTTAACTGATTATGATTATTAAATAACAAAGCGAATGTAACATACGTAGCATTATGAGCGTATTGCTTTTCATAATTAATTCAAATTTTTCTTTGGTTTATTGTGATTTCTAAGAAAATTTATTCTGACTTTATATAATTATCGAACTTCCTCCATTTTTACACTGATTAGAAATTATTTTTGTGAATTTTAAAGAATACTTTATATTTTCTGCATGCAATAAATGTTTACATTCAATGTCATCTTTATCTAACATTGTAATAATAAAAATTGGGAAGGAAGAAATGCAGAGTGAATCAGTGAATCAGTCTGATCATATTTGCAATAAACGTGTTATTAAGCTTTGAAAAGTTTCTTATAAGATTTTAAAATCATAAACAAGTGTTCTTTATTAAACTATTCTTGTTGTTGTTGTTGTTGCTGACTGAAGAGTGGATAAATTCTTTTCTAGATCTTTTATCGATTTGAAGATTGCTAGTGATATGGTTGAGTTAGTCTAAAACTTTCTGCGACGTTTACAGAGTTGTATTTAAAACTTTTTGTTGTATAACAGTCATGTTACTTTTTCTTTTTTTACTTTTTGCGAGATCTTACAGAACTGCATATATTTTAAAGAAATGTCACACATAGAAACAATAATAATTGTACAGATTCCAAGTAAATTTCATATAATTATATTTTTAGAGCCATTTTTGGTTTATTTAATCAAGAAATTACTCAAAAATTATTTTGAAGCGGATCTCATCATTTTGAGTCTCAGTCAGAGATAACACTTACATCGATATTTCTTCTCCAAGTTTTTCCTCCACACCAACAGGAGAAAGTTTTTGATCACCGAGAGATTTAGAACGCCCCAGGTCCTTGAATATAGCGAGTCTTCCTTTGACCGATAAAAAAATGATACTCTGTCATGGTATGTCAGGATTGCAAACGTTTCCAAAGCGACCGAAATTTAAGGATAAATAGGAAGTGGATGTTGAATAGATGGAATCGAAGCGAAGTAGTTCTACGAAGAGAATCATGATCAAGCATATATTAAACGAAATAAACATGTTTATACATTTAAATTTATATAATTATTTGCATACCAATAAAAGAAGAAAAAAATTTAAATACAAGAATGCAATAAATATTTATGTTAATTTAATATTTTTTTTATTCCAACTACAGTTGTAATTATCAACTATTTTCAGAGTTTTCTTTAGTTTTTTTTTTTTTTTTGCTTCCTCTTTCTACTGATTGGTAAATATAAATCACTTCCTTTTTTTATTTTATTAATATGAATTTCAGTGCCTATTCGAATCTACGTGACCAAAAGTGAAAAGGTTAGTTTACGAAAATATATATATATATTATTTTCTTTTATCGTTCAAATTCCTTCACCGGCCAATGGTAAGCATGATATATTAATTAAATACTACGACTAAATAATGTGTTTCCACCTCAGTACAGAAGATTTGCTGATTTTTCGTGGTGAATCTTGAACCTTAATCTTTACCTGTATTTTCATAGAGCTGTAAGTGTAAGTCAAATAATTAAGTCATTAGTAAGACAGCACGTAAAATAAGAATAGACTGAAACTGCGCAAAACATGTAAATATCAAATCGATTTTTTTTTATCTGAAATTTACGCATATTCACTTATTAAGCTTTTTTTCTATATTTTTTAAGTATCAAAATATTATTGTTCACTTTTGTAGTATCTTTCTCCAGATGTTAAAAAAAATAATTCATTTCTTTTTAATATTTTAATTTATGCATGGAAAAATAGTCAATGAAATAATTGTTATTTCAAGTTGGAAAAGTATTAGAGAGTAATTTGTTTTCAATAGTTTCTGCTTTCTCATCATTCGTTATTTGTTATAAAAACGAAAAGGCAAACAAGTTACATATTTAACTCCTAATTTTTTTCGAGAATTCGTGGAAATTTACATAAAATTTCCACGAAAGAGTTTGATAGAATTCAATATTTCTCAAATGCTGTGATGATAAAATAATATATATTTTAAATTGGTACTAGTGAGCACTAGTGGAGTTTTAGATTTGAAAATTTTCAAGTACTCTGAAATAAACATGATGATATAAACATTTGATAAACATGATGATATAAACAAATGATATAAACATTTTTTTAATGTTTTTAAACATATTGAAATATTAAAAAAAACCTGTTATAATTTATTTTTAGTAACTTTAAACGTGAAAGCCGCCGTGTTTAGCGATTATTTAATGATTAATGTTACTTCAAAGGATATTTAAAGTAAAATCTGTTTACTGCAAACGAATAGTCCTTTCATGTTTCGAGTGTTTGCAGAGTTCAATCATTAATGGAGTCAGATCTTTTTTTTTTTCACACACCAGGAAATGGTATTTGTGAGTTTAGTTAAACATTGATTTAACACATTTAAATTCAATTGTAAATTTCCGACTGATCGTTAAATATTGTTCAGTTTTATGATGAATTATATTCTATATATATATATATATATATATATATATATATTTATATATATATATATATAAATATAAATATATATATATATATATATATATATATATATATATATATATATATCAATAATTTGTTTATTAAGAATTTATATTGTTGAACATATAATTATTTTTTAAAATTTCCAGAAATATGCTATAATTTCCACTTATTTCTGTAACTATCAAAACCTTGATTATTCTTCGAAATATTTTTAAATAATTAAAAATAAAAGCTATAGACATTTCTTTTCATTTTTATGGACATATTTTTAAAGGTATACAATTTTAATGCAAGGAGGAAAAATTTTAAAATAAGTTAATTGGACACTTAGAAAAATAAATTGAGAATGATGAAAATCAAAAATTTGATTCATCAATCTATTCATTCAGAAACGGCCAGTGTTAGTTTTTGTCCCGCAAAACGATATTCTAATTTTTGCGGTTTTGCAAAATAATGAGTTCGAAACAATTTAAAATTAATAAAATCAATAATCTAAGAAATGCAATTTAGATAGACTTTAAAAATATGAGCATAACTTTCTTTAAATTGAAAAATGTTAAAAATTATTGTTTGATGTTATGTTTAATTGCGATCATACTATAAAAAAGCAAGTATCTTAAACGGCTTGTTTATTGACAGTGATAGTGAATTCGTAGCTGTTCGCATCGAAAGAGCAGCCGTTCATACGATTTTGCGCAATTGTCTGTTAAGCATTAACATAGACTATTTAAGATTTATCATCCATTTAATAAACCGTGCATAAACATTAAACCGCGAATAAAACTTCTTTGCGTCTCTTTAGCTCAAATTAATTTACTTGAATCCGCGGCTTCATCTATTTACACACAGAAAACGATTCCGTTAATGTTATCATCTAAAGCATCTGGATGAGTTTTCCTATCCATACTATTAAACATTATTGTTTCCTTATTTATCTAAGTCTTTTCTTGGAAGCTGTTCTAGGTTTAAAATTCATTCAGGAAGACACGCCAAAACATTACGGTGCACATAAATCTTCTTTACGTCTTCTTTTAATTAAAATAATTCTTATGGAGGGAGTCGTTCAATTTGGCAAGGCGTTAGTCTGCGACCGAATCCAGTGATGGGGGAAAGGGGGGAGTAATTAATAGCGTTATTTGAATCCCGTCTTCGAATACAGCCTGCCTCCTTCCAAGGCGTTGCCCTTCCCCCCACCAACTACATCTTAGCTCAGGCGGAATTTCTTGAACAAAAATAATATTCCCGAGTCAAGGCGGTATAAACAAGGAGCTTTAATACGAGCCTGCCTATATTTGTTGTAGCAACAAAGTTTGAGAATTATTGTGCTTTCAAGCACAATACCGAAACATTTGGTAAGCGCCACACTTGCCTTAATAAGGCTGGAGTCGAGGAAATTAGGCAAATGCGATTAATGATGTGTTATGAGAGGGCCCGGGTGTGAGGAAACTATTGAGGGAAGAACAGCTACGCTCCATTCCATCGCACTTGACTTTGACCAACCTCGGTGGGCCCGTTTCAAAATTTCCCTCCGCAACAGTAACGCAAATTCACGACTACATTAGTGGGAGAAATGAACTTAAAATCTCTTTCCATTCTTTCCGTTTAGTCAAGGGAAACGGTTGGGGCAAAAATGAGTGGGATCCCTGACTACATTAGAATGCCTCCTGCCTCTGAATAAAATAAAGATTCGGCTGTTGCCGGGGCAGGGCAAGGAATTCAACGTCAACATATGAATTGGATGGCTTGTGCGGGGCTAGGCAGTCTGAATTCTTTTCTTTGGGAGAATGTCAGATTTCCTTGGTAACAATGGGATTCGTAAAGTGGTGGGGAAATGGTGGATGGTTGGGAAATATGTAGCGAAAAAATGAAATAATTTTTAAAAAAAATCTTTAAGGATTTTTCATTGATTCATAAAATTATTCTTGGATATTCTCGGAATTGCATGCTTATCTCGGAAATTTTTTTTAAATGTTTTGCCGAATAAATAAAAAGTATTATTGTAATATACTTTTATTACTGATAATTAATAAGATACTCATTGTTTTTAATTAATTTTTTAACACTAAATGACACTAATTTATAATTCAAGAATAAATAGAAAATTTTTTTATTGTGTTTTGTACTGTTAATAAATTCAAATAAAAATTTCATTTTTTAAAAAGTTTAAAAAATAAAATATTTTAATTTAAATAAATTGATGGATTTAGTAGTCTAGACTGTCGAAAGAAACGATGATAAAATTTAATGAATTTCCTTTCTGTATACTTTTGAAATTTAATTGTTATATAGCTATTATTCAGATACAGAACAATCATATTAGACTTTGTAGGATTTGTATTTTTTAATGGAAGTAAGAAAAAAAATCTTCTTTATTATTTTTTAAAATAATTTTGTAAAAATTCTTTTAGAAAACTGCAGTCTCTCTGAAGGGTATAAGGGTGTGTTTTTTCCTTTAAAAATGAAAAATTTCTTTGACCTAAATCATTGAATAGTTAACATTCCCGAATACAAAGCTAAAACACAAGGAAAAAATCCTCGGATGAAAGTTGCTATATTTCAATACCGCTCAGAATATTCACATTGAGGAATATTGGAATATCTTGAATCTATTTAATCCAATCTCTATCTATCTATCTGTCTCTATATATACAATCTACACATTGTTAAAAGAATTATGAAATTATAAAAACAACATAATAGGTTTTATTACACAACATTATTTTTTTAATAAACATGTTTTTCATTCATTACTTTTGATGACATTCCAAATCCTGATTTTTAGTAATGCAACTTTATAATAGCAAACCATATTCCTTTTTTCTTTCCTAACAAATGAGTAAACATAAACAAATAAGTAATGAAATTAAATAAACGAAAATTCGAAAAGAAACAATGTCGGTTATGAAAATGTAATACGAAAAGTAAAGTATTGTTGGCCTGAAAAATGGGCTTGTTTTTTATTCACGATAATTTAAAAGAATTATAATAATTTTTATTCAGGATTTAAAAGATAGTTCATTAATGGCTATTAATATTATTATCTTCATATGACTACACTCTGAATGCTTCTAAATTGTTTCAGCAAAAAAGAAATTACTTTCTGCTTACATTCTAATTACAACATCATCTCAAATTAGCAATATATTTTAAGCATATTTTCTTTTTTTACTGGCAATGTTCAAATCTCTCATAAAGTGTATTAGAAAATCTAAATACCGTATACTAGTAGTGGTAACGTGGTATTGTCTAGACTGGCATTTAAAAATTTCCAGCAAGCAATTTTTATTTGATCTTTCCGTCTCCACCCCTCGTAGAACAATTTAATTACATCAATCAAAATGGGAAGAAAAGATTAAATAAGTGTTTTCCCATGTAAATGAAGTTTTAAAAAATTTCAAGTCAATTACCCTCAGTCAGAGTTTTTTCATCCGTATATGATACTCTTGTTATATACGTTAGACAATATGGGGTTGATCTTGCTTTTAATAAAATTATGTTTGATGTTACCGATAAGAGAAATATTTCCAAAGGAACCAAAAATGTATATTCCTAAGGAACCAAAAAAATCTAACTTTCTCTAAATTTCTTACATATTCATTTATGAAAATAGTAATACTATTGCTATTATTTTTATTAATTACACTAAAGTGGGTCTATTTTCTAATATAAAAGCAGTGCTTTTAAATACTCCCCCCCCCTGTCCCTAAAAAAAGGAATTGAAAGCAGTTATTATTTTAAACTAAAAATATACACTCATGCTTTAATTCTATATTATGTGAAAGAATTTTTCTTTTTAAATAGAAACTTCTAACTTTCGCCATATAAAAATACTTTTATATTACTTTTTTTTTCTCAAAAAGCACCTAAAAGTGAATTTTTTAAAAAGTATAGATCTTTTCCATTTTCTAAAAAGCACCAAAGCATAAAAGGATTCGACATTGTTTTAAAAAAATATAAAGGTAATTTTAAATATAAAACTTTCAATTACAAATATGTTGAAATTTTTTGAAAGTAGAAACTAATAAAAATATTTCTAGTTTTGCTTTCGTGTCTCTGTACTTAATTGTTATCTGACAGTATAAGAACTATAAATACCTTGAACTTTTATTGAATACAAATTTGACTACATTTCAAAACAATCTTGAATTCTTAATTTTTTTCTATTATGGAGATCTAATAAAGTTAGCATTTACATTTTATTAGCATTGGGAAATGACTTAGTAACAGAATGTTTATCTTTTTAACCATAATAAAACTCTGGATTATCATTTGTTGAAAATATTTAGAATGCGAAATTAGTATATATATATATATATATATATATATATATATATATATATATATATAATCTCTGGCCAAAAGCATATAAAATAAAGAACATAATCTTATTAATTTATAAACGTATTAGTGATTTTAATAATAAAAATACAAAAAAATAGGTGATTTTTTTTTTCCTTTTCGAAATATTTCTTAAAATCAACCACATTATTATTCCTATACTGTATCTACTTTGGTATGAAAAAGTTGAGGCCCTTGTAAAGATTATATATGAATTCATAGTTCCTTTTTACAGACATATTCACAAAAACCTTATTTTATTTTAATGTACAATTTTATTGCAACGTTACTTCTCATTTTAATAGAATAAGAAAAACGAACAATTGCTTATTAAATGAATAAAACAACTTTTCAATAAATAGGTGAAAATGCTCCTAATTACTATGTAATATTTTTGAGATACCAGCCCTGCTTGTGTTCATCATCGAACAAAGAAAAAATATTTACAGATTCAATTGCAAACTATCAATCTAATTTTTAGCTTAAAATCCTCATAAATATTTTTATAATATTTTAGCTCGCATTGCCTCATTTACTATGTAATTTTTTTACTATATCGACTTTGCTTTTGTTCCATCATCGAACAAAGATTTTTTTCACAGTTTCAATTGCAAACTATCAATCTAATTTCCAGCTTAAAATCCCTGTAAATATTTTTATAATATTTTAGCTCGCATTATCTCAATTACTATGTAATATTTTTACGATACCACCTTTACTTTTGTTCCATCATAGAACAAAGAATTTATTTTACAGATTCAATTACAAACTATCTATCTAATTTCCAGCTTAAAAACCCCATAATTAATATTTTATCTTACATTGTCACTCCTTAAAATCAATAAGCTATTTAGCAGTCTGAACAGTACTGTCACTGCAAAATTATTCTTAAAATAACCTTATTCTTAAGTAATCGCTAATGTTTTTAAGAGCAATATTCTCTGTGTCCAGCTTATCCAGAGTTTAAAGTGAGGCAACCAACAAACAGTTCATTAGTGCTCAACCCCCACTTGTATAATTTGCTACCTTATGCAAACGAGAAAGCCGCGCATTTTTATATAAACGGCGCCTCAAGATGGCAAATCGCGCGGGAAACGATTTGCATTCAGGTAGTCTGTGATCTGTGATAGAAGTATGATTAATGACGCCGCAGCTTTAGCTTAATAATTACTTTTTATCCTTCCTGCTGCGCGGCCACAACAATCTCCAGCCTGGATTGTTTAAATAGCTTGTAACATTATTTTGAATAATGATGAAAACTTTTTGCTTCCCCGCTTAACTTCCTCTCTCTTTTTTTTTTCTTTCTTTTTCTTTTTTGGTCTGATTTAATATCCGTCCTGCCTGGTTTTAGCATAGATTTCTAATCCATTCTTTCCTTTTGATAAGATTGAATATTTTATATTGGTACAGGCATTTTAATCTTTACAATCACGAAACTACAACTGAGAAATATTTACCCATGGTTTTGTTTTGAAACATTCGGAAAATATCATTTATTTCGTTTTTATATTCTGATAATTTGCAGATGGTTGTTATTGAGCGTTGATCGTTTCTAAATGTAAAATAAATGGATGCCAATTACTGATTATTGTTTGATTATTTTTGAGATTTTTCTATCCGTTGGTTTTAGTGACTTGCTTATGTTTTAATTATAGCAAACATGAATAAATAACTCCTTGAAATTACTTAAAAATAAATTATTAAGAAGATAAAAATGTATGACTGAAATTTTTTATTATCTATTGTGAATTAGACTCTTTTATTTTAATTTAGTTATATTAATTTTCCGTTTTAAAGTAACACTAGGGATATTTTTGGATAGGCCTCGTAATTTTGAACTGCAATCAGATGACGAGGATGACAATTGAGCTGGCATCCCCCTCTCAATACCATTCCAGCGAGAGGACAGTTTTAACGTGCACCAAACCCGTTTACATGAGGTTTTTAAGGAGAATCAGATTTCGAACCAAAAGCCCTTTGGTTCTGAAGACAAGACCTTGACACCAGGTCACCGTAACCCTCATGAACTTTAAAATACCAGGACGAGAATTGTGACTAATATTTATAAAAGTTGAAGAGTAAAACATTGCGTAAACTGAAAAAATCTCATGATTATAAACTGTTTTAACACGCCTTTTGAAAATAGCCTACTTTCAGTTTTAAATAAAAAATAATTTCATTAAAGCTTAAATAAAAGATATTTAACATAATTTAAATAACTTAAACATATGTAATTATGTATAAAAAATATGTTTAACATTTATAAATTTCTATTTTTTTATTGTTTCGAATTATCGGTATTCAGTTTGAAAGAGTTCATTGACTTTATTTCATCAGTTTCTTTTTAATTGCACATTTTGTAAGCACGTTTAGAAAGAATATAAAAGAAATTATTCAGGTTGTTGGAGTAAAATACTTATTCCAAAATATCTAGCAATAAACATTTATGTAAATTATTTCTTTACTCCATTATTTAATTAAAATAATATTTAAGAATTTCATTTGATAAGAATATATATAATTATATAAATATCTCCCTATTTTTGTATTCTCCAATTTAAGCAATACCATAATCTTACATTAAATAAATGAAATTAATGACAGATTTAAGAAATATAACAACTTTTTCAAAATAAATCTACGTGTCATTAAGCTTGAGATGTAGAAATTCATCGTTAAAAATATATTATAAAGCTTACAAATCTATCGACATACATGAACATTAATTCATTAAAATAACTGCAAAATGGAAAATAATTTAAAGCCTAAACTTAATAATAATCCATTACATAATAATAATCTATTACATAAAAAATGAACATTAGTTCAGGCATGCATAGTTTCACTTCACTGCAAATTTAAGAATTTAAAATAGTGAGTTACTCGATTGCAAATGAATGGATTTCAGTTTGTCAAGAAAGTGTGGTTACTTAATGTTTTCTGGGACAATGAATCAATGTTTGGATCATTTGCATAATGCATTTAACCCGGGCTCGCCCATTTCTCAAAATATTTCATCCAAAGACAATCCAACTTACAATTTCAGGAGGCATTGTTGTAACCCCATCTAATCTTTTCTCCCTTTCCCTGCCTTATGTTCCACAATAATGGCAAACCCATTAAGGTCCTGTGATTCATTCCACCAATGAATGCGAAACATATTCTCACCTATATTACCATCTTACCCTGCTTCTTCATAAATTTTCAAAACAATGTCCAGCCCAACATTATGAATGGCTTATCCATTGACTACAGTCGGAAATCCCTGTAATGGACTCTTTTCTGCAATATCCTTCAAAGATCTCCATGGTAATATATACAGTGCTGAAGAGAAATAATTGTCTATCGCTAGGGGAGCATTTTATTTTAAAAATATTCCAACAGAATGTTTAATTCTTAAAGAGATAAGTTAATGTATTTCTCTCGTAGATAAATAAATTTGTCTGCCCTCTTATTTCTGAATTTATTTCGAAATTTCATTTGCGCGATGTGCGTTGCTGCAGCAGAAATTACGAATTTCTCTTTCAAACACTGTCGCATTTTTGTAATTAATTACTTTGGAAATTTCATTCTTATACATAAACGAATTTACAAGCTCGTGTTTTTTTGTGTGTATGTGTACTTGTATATGTACTACATAAAACAATTTAAGTATGCTATGAATTTTTTTAAAAAAACTAACGATTCTTCTTGTAAGTCTGTAAGACGATGGTATTTTCTTGTTAGATCTAATAATAAATTTCTGGAGTGTTTCAGAACTTAAGCAACTATCTGTAAGTTTAATCAAAATGTAAAGCTTTTTTTTTTTGCATCTTGCAAGTATTTCAGTATTAAATTTTAACTTTATTTTGTGTTTCAAAGTATCTTTGAAAAAAATCTTATACGACTTAATATAAAATTTGAATAAATAATGAAGTAATGGTGTAATATGGTTACTTAAAAACTTGTGATTAATATATTTTTCCATGAATATATTTTTTGCATCTTCTATATTTTTACTTATATATTCAAGAACTTTTATTTAACAATAAATTTAATAATAAAGATGTAGATGTGTCATTAGGCATTTATAAAACGAATTTTGAAAATTTTAGATTGGTGAGTTAATAGGGAATTTATTTAATAAATTTTTACAGATAAGACTGTTTTATGAAAAATTACGCTGACACATTTTAAATTCATAAATTGATAAAGTTGATTAAATTGATAAAGTCGCTTTATTAATTACAAATGTCTTACAATCATATGTAAAAGGAAATGGGTTTATTTCCACCCTTGATCGGCTCTAGAAAAGAATATCTCCTTTGTAATTGTTTGAAAATTTCTGTTTGATCAATGATGTATTTTTTTTTCTCCACGTAATTATTTTTCATAACAAAATTAGTGAAATTCTTTTGATAATGCTATATATTTCAAATGTTTTAATTTTTTTAAAAAAAAAATTCTTCTGGCACTCCTTTTACATCATGCACATTGTAACAAATTAAAAGGGCTTTCAAACTGAATAAAAATTATTGAACGGAATCGAGATGGAAAAATAAATTTTGTCAATATCTTCAAATTGAAGTCTAAGTTATTGATTTAGAAAAACGGACTTACAGAATTAAAGATAATAGCTAGAATTAAAGGAATTTTTATAGAGAATTTATGAATATACATCTATTACTTATACTTATCTATTTTCAACAAATACGGTTTGTCTAAAAATAAATGAATACAAACTTTATGTTAGTACCTTTTTTTCAGATGAATTAAGCTTGATTGTTTGTTGAAAAAAAGCAAAATCTTTTCTCAATATTTCAATTGGATTTTACATGTATCTTTTAAAATAAATCCGTAGAATTAACAAAAGGAACAAAAAAGTAACCTTTTAAAAATGATTTTAAAAAATTAAAACGAAAAAGAAAGGAAAATTTAATCACGAGGAAGAAAAATCACAAACATATATTTAATTTTCCTCAATGTTTCAAAAAGACTTGAAAACAGTAGTAATTGCAATTTAAACATATTATATTATGAAAAAAAAAATTTAACCGTCTTGAAAAACAAATAAAAAAATAAATTTTAAAATTTTCTTTTCAAGTATCACTTAAAATTGCATTTGAAAGAAATAAATCATACCAACTATTACTCAATGATAAAAACATCATCAAACATGTTTGTCAAACATTTTATTTTCAGCAAATTTGTTCGATTAAAAAACATGTTTGCAAAACATGTTGCAAACATACATGAATTTTTTTATAAAACATATATACTCATTTATACATATATACTTGTGTACTCATTTTTTATAAAACATATATTTTAAACTAAATAAAAAAACGTATTTCTATATAGATAATAATAATATATTAATAAGTGCATTTAGTTTTCCCAATATAAAAATTACAGTCAAAAATTGATTTCTTGAAAGAGGAATTTACTTTAACCAGAAACTAGATTCTTCTCAAACCTTATACCCTCTGCAATTAGCTCTGATTACAAACATGATCTTGAATCATTAAACGTTTTCGTTTGTTCTATTCATTCAAGTTTCACTGTCAGTAGTTCCATTTCCAGAACTAATTCAATTTGGACCTGATCTACTGTCCGAATCTCCTGAAGTCTTTACCTAGTTTCCTTCAATTTAACGATAAGGAAACTATTAATTCAAGACCTTTCGAAGATGTGTCAAGTTTCCTCGTTGAAATTCCCTTTAAAACGATTGGGACTCCCGAAACATATATAGAGATGTTTGCTGCAATCGATTTCTTGATGGTTGAGAATGAGTTGTAAACCAATAGTTGGATAATACGGCATTGATTCTTTCTCTCGCACGTTTCACGTTTGGACTCATTACAGATCATTGATTTTGATGAGCCGACTTTTCGGATACGAATATCATTTCAGAAACGAATGTGCATTCACTGATGCTATGGACCACACGTATAAAGTACCGATATCTAAGTTAATTGCTCTCAAGTTTAAAGCATTTTCAACCAAGAGAGATAAAATTTGATTCACCACATAGAATAACTTTAGGTATAACAATGCAGAGATGTAATATGCTATACGAATTGCTAATGATGGTTTATTTGATTTTTATGGTTTTTACATATAGAGATATTTGTCTTTTATGCGATATTCATTGATTTTTTTTAAATCGTTTAATTCTGTAATGCGAAAAATCTCTGATTGTAATACTGTCTTTTATATTCGAATTTAAATCCATTTTTTAAGCTTTTATATTACGTTTGTGAAGCCGGTTTTCTTGCACAGAGGTAGCGTGTCTTCTTCGTGTTCTGGGAGTCCCGGGTTCGAGTCTCGGTTTGGGCATGGTTGTTCTTTTGTGTACTATCTGTGAGATGTGTGACTGTGCCCCCCTGGAAAAAGGGGCTGTGCAAGCAAATGTGGTGAGTGTGTAGCTAAGTCGTACTCTTGGCCCTAGTTCGTGCTACTTTAAAAAAAATAAGAGACGCTCCTTTCGGCTTAAATCTGCTGCTGTATCAGCAGGGGGGCTTGTCCATAGGCAAGTGACATAATAACAAAGTTTGTGAAGGAACGTCATATTGCATTACACTATATTATTTTTAGATCTGAAAAGCAAATATACACAATTGCTATTAATTTGTTTTACTTGACGTTTCTATGATTCACAATATTATTGAGATATTTTTTATAACTAATATTTAGTTAATTAATTAAATTACTCAATAGCGAATATTCAGTTATAACTTTTAAATAATTTTTACTCAACGTGATATAATGTAAAAATTTTAAAATAGTTCTCGAACAACAGATAATATAAAACTCCTTAGCCACAATCTCCCAACTTAAGAAAACTTCGTAAAATGTGAAGAATAAAATTAGTTTAGCAAAATTATTTCAGTGTACATTATAATTTTTAAGAATGTTTTTATTTCCTTCATTTCTGCTTTCTTGATTACTAATGATTGGCAATAGTCATAAGCATATTAAATTTAGTATTTTAAGTCTATCATTAATACAGACCTTAGAGTTATTTCTATATAAGCAATAATCGATGTTTTTTTAATCATATTAAGAATAAATTTATAATTCTTTTAAAATTATAAATATTCATTTATGTATAAAAGCCGGATGAATGCATATAACTTTATAAAAGCTCTACTAGATTGTATATTATTTTGGAACATAAAAGGTAGTTCCATATGGAATCCAAAGAGAAATTGATAAGAATTGTTTTGATTCTAAAAGTCAAACTCATTGAATGAAATCTACTTTGAATCTTTTATATATTTTTAATATTTCAGCTTCATAATTTTCGTCATACACGAAGCGTTATCACAATGGGCATGACGTAATTTTTCGTCATATAAATTTGTCGTAAAATTTTGAGCGCAAAAATGTCCCCATTGTGAAACAAGCTTAACAAAATTTTATTCCGCGGTTAACTGGTTAATTTATCATCCTCTAATATTTCATCTTTTGTTCATCCTGTTTTATTTCTATATTAATGTGGGCATTTAAATAAATACAGAATTTTCGCAGTCTTATTATTTTACTGTTTTTTTAAAGGCTTTATTATTTGAAAAAAAATCATATCTCTGTCTTATTTTAATAAAACGTTTCATCATCTGATCACCTGACATTAGCAAAATTCTTTAGACAAAAGAGGAGTAGCAACATTCTGTCTGAAATTCAGTCCTTGTATCCCTTTGAATGGAATGAACATTTGCGACAGTGTACGCAATTCTCTCCTAAACGCAATGTGATCTCATTCATCAAGACCGTCGATTACGGGACCGAAAAACAATTCATCATTTGTGACATGAGAGACGAAGGGAACCACGTGCTCGTCCAACCTTTCGCGTCCATCTCTGTCACGGATACCTTGTACAGTCATTTCAGAACATAGTTAGGTAAAATAAATTAAGAATTTCTTCTAATTGATTTATACGTGTTGGTCTTAAAATTCATATTTTGTTTTACTTTTTGCAACAATTCTCACCCATTTCGCCTTTTTTTAAATTAATTTTGAGCAATTTGATGATTTACCAATAAAGTAATTTACTTTATGCATTTTTGATTTGAGTTTTAAAAAAATTAACAAACAATCTCAAAGCGATTAATGTTTTAAATTAATATGATAAAAATGTTAAAATCGCTAACAAAAAATCGGTCGGTTTACAATTAAAACCTTTTTTTGTTTTTCTGAAACTCGAATTTTGATCAATTAATTAAATTTATGTCATTAATAAGTTTAGGTAATTTTAATTAACTTAATACCAAATTTATTCAAATTCAAATTGCGTGATTTACTGTCCAAAAATTAAATTTTCGAAGCAAACTAGTAATATAAAAAACAATTTTTTTAAATCAATTCCTTATTTGGATTTTAAGAAGTTAACGAAAAACTGCATTTTAGCTACTTTTTATTGAATAATTACAAGATATATATGTATATATAGGGAGAGTGAGAGCTAGTAGAAAAATACAAATAAATGTATACAAATAAAATTACAAAATAAATAATACAACAAATAAAGAATTTAAATTTAATTCGATACGATCAGACAAATATGAATTTCTCATTTTATTCTAAAAATATTCAAAATATAATGTAATATAAAAACTTCTCTTTTTCAAAATCCAAACAATCTTGTATTTTGATATTTCATAGAATAATTATTTTTTACTTTACAAATACAGAAAAATTTGTTAGAGACTTGAAAAAAAAATAATTAGATTTTTAAATTTTTCTGAAATTATTGTAGCAAAATGGAGAGAAGTAGAGTTGACAAATTTAGTAATCTTAGTAGTCACCCAGAGTTCATAGTAATCTTAATAGTTACTAAAAGCTGAAAAAAAGGAGGAAGAAGGAGGTGAAAGAAATGATAAATACATTATTAACAATTTAAAATGGAAAAATAAAAGTATTTTTTCATTTTTTGTTCATTTGTATTCGTTTGTATATAACTAATATATATATAAACGAAATACAATATTAATAAATTAAGGCGACAAAATAAAAGTATTTATTTATTACTTTTTTCGGTAGTATTTTTAAATATATAAAAATAGCCATAATCACGTGATATAAGTAAAATACCCCGCTTCTATTTAAATTTGAAATTCCTTTCGCATCTGATTGAAAAATCCCAAATGCGACGTCACATGACTGTATAAGACAAAAGGACAGTTATTTTGTTCTATTTCTTTCTTTTATCATTATATTGGACGGATACCATTACATCTGGCATATAGTCTTTTTTGAATTAGGCAAAATTTGCTTAAAAGTGTAATCTTTAAGTTAAAACTTCAAAATATTGTTTCACATGAACTTGCTAAATTTATTATATGTAAAATTTCGTAATTAATTGAGAATTCCAAATGAAGAGTTTCATTCAGGACGTTGGTTTCAAAAATCTGCCTTGTAAACAAACGCTTCCTAAATACAACAAACTTTAGGACAGTTGTTAATTTGTATTTAAAAACACTTAGATAAATTTTGACTATTCCTTTTACCAAGCTATTTTCCCTTACCACTAGTGTTATATCACAAACTGAATCAATAAGTGTAAAAAAAAAGTACGTTTTTATTAGCTAGATTTCAAATGGCCTTACTCTTTACATTAGAAAACAAAAACCAAAATATTCATGAATCCTTTCATTCCAAGCTATTAGGTAGAGTATTTTATTAGTGCTAAAAATAATAAATAAATGTTAAAAGCTATTTTCAATTATTCATAAGAGCTCATTATTTCTTTTGTATTTTAAGAATTCAAAGAGCTCTTGCAGATGTAATTTGCTGAAATGGCACGGTTTTACAATAATTAAAATTACACAAAGCATATTAAATTTTAAAATACAATTAGTTCAAAGGCTTTTCTTTGATTGTTACAAACAAAGCCAGCAATTAATTATAAATAACTTTTAAATTATATTAAACGCAGAAAATGTTCGTTATTCTCAATAGATTAATCACTTTTAATGATGCGGAGGAAAAGTCAGTAAAAAGGAGAATTCCGTTAGATGTGAGAAATATCCCAAAAATATTTACTATATTTTCTGCATTATAACTGATCAGAAATGTTGTGTAATGCAATACAAAAGAGTTTAATCATAAGGAATTGCGATGCGAAAGTGAATAAAAAAAACAATAGGCATTAAAAATAATAAAACACATTTAGAAGTGAATTTATTTAGAAATGTATTTTGAAATTTATGTACACTGTACGAGCACACACACACACACGCACCCGCACGCACGCACACACACACACACACACACACACACACACACACACACACACACACACACACACACACACACACACACACACACACACACACACAAGCAGATTTGCTTTTTCTAAAAGTAATTTATCAATACTTCCTTCTCCGGATGGCTTCTCACTCCCTTTGCAATGGAATATATCTCAATATTAGACCCTTCATCCCTTCTATTATGTGGATGATTTGTTGATCATCTGGCTTGAGACAGCCGGGGTGATATTTCAATCAACACACCCATGATAACCCCATCCTTTCGGTCCCCAAATTTGCCTTTCCCCTATGTCATTTGACCAACACTCGGCAGCTTTGTTTCCACTCAATATAAGTTATACCCCTCCCTTACAATAAAGACCTCTCCTGCCTAATATGTGGCCTCCCCTTTTTTGAAGTATGTTCTCAACCCCACCCCTTGATATCTTCATTTATCCATGGACCACAACAACCCACTCCCCCCGCCTTTTTTATATCCCGTTGATGTTGGGGTAAGGCTAATGGTGAGATGTACTTGAAACTTTTTACGATCGACCCATATAATAAGCTCGATATCTGAGGGACACGCATACAACGGAGAAACAATCTCATCAAAGTCTGATGAGGGAAGCCTCTGGAATATAGTTTCATAAATATACAGCTATTTGCGTCATCAGAAAGTTTGATGTACGAGGCAGGAAGCATTGTGCTACAAAGAGAAATTACCAAGTGTATCTATTATTCGAAATTCCATTTCTCTAAATTTACTACGTTTTAAGGCAGGAGGTCGAAGCAACTTAATTATGAAACAGAAAATAGATAATGAAAAATTATGAAAAATCGATTGAACATTTCTTCCCTCCCCCCATGTGCTAATAAAAAATAATTAAAAATGCATGTTTTGCGAATTTTACTAAAACTTTTTCAGAATAAGCTGAATCATATTTCGTGAAAATTAAATTTTTCTACACCTTTTTATGCTTAATGCCGATCAATTATTAATACCTCCTGTGTTTTTATTATTGTTTTCAATTCTCCTTGTAGACATCAACCCGTTAAGTTTGGCATATTTTCAATCTTTCGTTATTTATAAATTTTTAATAATGTGGAATAATAAAGCGTTATATTAATGTAATATATTCATCACTATACTTAAGAGATACTATAATTAAGTAATTCACTTAAATCGTTCAAGTTTAATATATAATTTAACTTTACATGGATTTCTATGTTTCCAAAGTAAGGAAATTTGTATTTTTATACTTTTAAAAATATTGTTATTCAGGCCTCACTAGTTACGAACATCTAAATTAATGAAAGCGTTTGATAAATTCCAATATTATCAATACTTAAAAGTTCCTATTCCACATAAAATTTCTTTCTATTTATTAGTTGTTGTTTTTTATGACGTGCGCTTTGCATGATACATTTCTTTTAAGGGCGTTTACTTCTAACAATTTTTGTGATATAAATAGACAAAAATTATTTTTTTAAAAATTAAGCTTCCTATCTCAACCATTAATAATTTTCTCAAAAGTTCTTTTATAAAACAGGATTTGTTACAGAATTATAAACAATTGATACTTTCTAGTTAGAAGTTATTTTTATAAAATGAAAAAAAGCAAAATTGTCAGGATTATTTCCTATGTTTAATCGAAACGTTTAAAACAAGAAAGTATAACATGAAAATAAATAAGGAGAATTACATAAATTACATAACCAAGAGCTGCATGAAAATAACTATTTAGAAGCTGCTTTAATGGGTAAGGTAAGAATTACACAAAAGCGAGAAATCCTTTTGGTTGAATTAGATTCTAGGATGACAAATTTTTACGATATCTATGAAAATAATTATACGCGTAGAGAAATATCACTAGCTATTTCCGACGAGTTCGAAATCCATAATGCTTTTTCACTTTCATTAAAAAATTATCTAACTATAAAGTTTTTAAAACAGCAGCTAAGATTTATTTTTAAAAATTCTTTGAAGATTTCGTATTTCATATTGTTAAACTTTGATGTATTTTCTTATAACGTATAACATACAATAAATTTGAAAATCTAAAACAAAAAGTTTTTAGTGTTTGCGATAACTTTCTTGAATTTCAATCCAAACTCCTAGTATAATCTGGGAAGTTACACCAAGAAACGACTTAAACATCAAAGTTACTCCAAGACGACAATATCGAATCCCTCATATCTGGGTGTCTTCAACTTTCTGGTCGAACAGTCACAACTGGTTAAAATAAATACACATGCATTCATTTCTATCCTCCCAGAAATGGGCCAGATCGGCTTATATCTTTATTCCACGCCGGCGATGCATGCTGTGGAATCTGTTTTTAAAATGTGAATAAAATTCCGAAGATATTTATTTCTTCGAATGTAGACGGGAACAAAAGTTTCGCTGGATTTATCTGCGTTTCTTATTTCTAAAGTAAGACACCATTTCGGAACGGTGACTTCATTCTGGAACGATTTTATTTGCACACCTACGTGAGCCCACACGAAGGAAAGAAAGAAAATAAATAAATAAAGACAGGGAAAATTCAGAAAAGAAGAAAGAAAAAAAAAAGAATTCCAAAACCACCTCAAATTGAGGCAGCGAATTCATTCTATTGTGAATCGCAGCGCTCACCTCGAAATACTTTCGAACCGAAACGCATACGGAAAAAGCAATTCGTAGAGTGGCTTTACGTTCATAAGAAAGTGGTCGGGCCATCCATGGAATATGTATATGAGGTAGAGGTGGGCTCGTAAAGGAATAAAAGAGCAGCCCAAAGTTACCGACTTTCCTCCGTAACCCAGTCATGGATCATTAGTCACATTACAAGGCTCCCCCGTCTCAGCTTCCGCAGTTCTTTGCTTCCTTCTTCGTACTTTTCGGCTGCCTTTATTAAACTCCCGGCCCCCGAGTAATGCATCAAACTATTCTCTCAGCCCCAGCACTAATAACGCCCTCACTTTTTCCTTCCCACAATGGCTGCGGGAAGAAGAAAGTCGTTCAAACTCATTATCTGATCCGGAACAATATTTCTTAAATTGACTCCTTTTTTGAACCACATTGCCTCGCCTATTAAATCATTTTCTTCTTTCGTTCGCACATCGATCCTCGTCTTTTATGCCTCGAATTCATTCTCTTAGCCCTGGAGGGAGGCCATTTAGCAGGCTATTGCGGATGGAACGCCGCCCCACCAACAATGCTCTAGATTAACGATATGGCATTTCGACACAAAGACAGAGAACAATTGCTTACACTTATGCTATTTTTATGTTCAGTTTTACGAGGTTTCTAAGAATAAATTCAAATGAGGGGACCATTTAAACTATCATCATGCCGTAAAGCATCTAAGACAACTTAACGATTTTTTTAACTCAAATTACCTAGAATGAATGTGCAGTGTAATTGAATACTTTTTTTATGATGAAACATTTCAAATTTAATAAATGACAAACCTGTTTGTTGCAATAATATAAATAGGACGATTCTCTTTTATTTTTTATGTTAAACAGTGAGAGATATCTTACAATGATTCTACTCTCTAATGTCTCCAATTTATTCTTTTAAAATGGGAAGCTATTTAGCTACTTATTTCATTACGCTTCCAACTTTGATTCTCCATCGTACAATAACATGTTTGTTTAATACAGAAAAAATAATTCACACTTTTCTTATTTTTATGTTTGATTTTACGATGACTGAAAAGAGTTAATTCTACACAGGGTTAATTTAAACATTCTTGAATGGAATTTTTGTATTGCTTTTTAAATATTATCATTATTTAAATAGTTTTTGGAGAAAAATTGAAGAAATAGAACGTAACTTCATCGGTTTTTCAAAATATGCATTTAATAATATAATAAAAAACAATTCTATTTATTGATTTAAATTCTGCCGAATTAATTTGCCTGTCACTGAACAGCGTAAGAAACTACCTAAAAAAATGGTGATAAATCAAAATGTTGGATAAAACGGCAAAAACAGAAGAACTTACGTAAACTCAAGTAAAATATTGTAGATGTAATATTTGCTTATAGATTTAATATTTGCTTATTGTGACCATAGAACGAATAAATAAATTTAAATGAATAAAATGTAACTTAATTCTATAAATGAAATCAGTTTTGAAGGTTAAGAACTATGATTTATTTGGCTATATTTAAAATACGCTCGTATAATTTTTTCTAAAATAGCTTCATCAAAATCATGTAACTTTTCGAAAAAAAAATCAGATTTATTATATCCACATAGATTATATATTAAATTAATTTTAAAAAAAATATTTTGCTTAATGTGTCTTTATAATTAGCAATTCATGCAGGAATTGCTTTGAAATTCTTTTTTTTTTATTCTACTACACGCATATCAATTATGTACTATTTAACATATTAATCTAAGGAAGTTCAGTTACTCAAAAACTTTTAAAGTAAAATTAAGTAAAAGTTAAATATTATAAATAAATTTTAACTTGCTCGGACTTTATTTCTACAATTCTGAAAATAAAAATTATAAAAAGGTAATAAGTAAGAAACACACACACACACATTATTTATTTTATCAACAAATCACGCATATTTTATCACATTTTTATCAACAAATCCGATTTAAATTATCGTTGCCTTATATATATATATATATATATATATATATATATATATATATATAT
>JAOUZG010016587.1:15976383-15992266 GCA_026289955.1 Argiope argentata | reverse complement strand
TGTATCCTTGTTATTCATATCCTTGTTATCCTGTATCCTTGTTATTCATATTTAGAATAGTATGCTGATGACCTTTTGAACATACAATCAATTCTTTTTTTTCTCCTTAGGAGGATGTCCTCTAAAAGAAAAAGTCCTCCAAGCAAGTTATCAACGGATGGACTGAACAATGACCATGCGGCTACTGATCCTTTCCGGTCTGACCAGTCGGACATCGAAGATGTTCTTCGAGCAGATCTTGCCGACAAAATTCTCACTGGTCGAATAAACCAGGAAGACAACGAGGAGAATCATTTACTAGATCAAAATGACAATAAAATTAATTACCATAAATCCTCAGAGGGAGGAGACCTTTTAAACAAACTAAACAGTGATGAATTTCACACAGCTGTCCAAGGTTTCAATAATTCAAGATTAGAAATCGATCGCGCTTTTGATTCGTTAGATGTTTCTCAGTTACCAAAAAATGTAACCTCCAGACCAGAAACTTCTTTAGATCACGATCACGATTCATGTGACAGCTTGACCAGTGACGGTGTTTTGGTTACAGAACATTCACAAAAGGACAGTGTTACTCCTTCTTCGAGAAAGCACAGGCTTCTTTTAAGTGTTTCTTCTACCCGATCTGAAACGACTAGTGATTCCGAGTACGATTCTGAATCGTGTATGAATGGTAATGATCCAACAACGGGAACATTTCCTTGCGACTTTTTACAGGCGTCTTTGAAAGCCTCTAACCCGCTCAATGAAAATAATAATGGACAGCGCGATTCACCCGATTCATCGCACAGTGAAAATAATTTCCATTATCCTTATCCTCTTCAACCAGAGATGGCGAAATCGCTGTCCGGAGGACAAGGGAAAAGGACTATGGATGATGTTTTGAGGAGGCTGACATCAAAAATCACATCGAGCGCAACACTCAGTGACAGGCACACCCCTGGTCCACCCCCACTCATCCTTGCAGACATGGGAGATAGAGACTTTTTCAATCGAAGTCCCACTCCTGGGAGGTAAACATGAAAAAAATTCTTAATACAATAGAAAGGCTTTTAATATTATAGAAAAAGGGTTAAGATTATTATAAGAGATAGCTTTCCGACAGCATAAAATAGTGTAATTACATTGTAATTCTATAATAGAAAGGTACGATTGAAGGTACAGGTATTGGTATAGCTAGAGGAAAACAATTTACTATGAATTATGGTTATGTTACGATCATTCAGTAAATGTCATCTGCTATTTTCTGTTAATAATTCCTTTAAAAGAACATATTTTTAAGGACAGGCTTTTAGAAATGAAAGAATTATAGAAAAACTTAAATTTGACTTGATAAAGAAAAGATAATTCACAATCATAAGAAAAAAAAATGTTATGTTTATACCGTAAGGTATAACATGTGATAACATAAGGTAACAATAGCAAATATTAAAATTCAATGATAAATTATAGATTATTTATTAAAAATGGCAAAGTTTGTAGAACAGTTTTGAAACCTAATTTTATTTTATCATCGATTTTAATAATTGTGGAACACTCGGGAAAGAATTCGGTCACAGTAAGTGAAAAAGATGAGAAAATCACTAATCTAACGAATAAAATTAGAAAATCACTAATCTAACGAATAAAATGCTTATATATATTAGTTCATATTCTCTTAATCGAAATCTCCATTTGTATCTTAGAAAGAGCATTTCATATAATACATAAGCTTGAAATGATATTGTCAATTAATAATTACATTTTATTAAAAAAATCAATAAGAAGTGAACTTTACAATTATTTGATATTTTAAAATTCTAGCATTAAGCATAAATTTTGGAATACATTAAGGTCGGTATTTAATTGTTTTTCATTAACAGAAATCATGAAACTTATAGTAACATAACGATAACATGGGAGAAATTTAAAAAGATTAAGTCATTCAAATGAATACTATTTAATATTTTTTATATAAATGGATGCTCTATAATTCTTTCATGAAATTATTTACATTACTTCAGCATCCATTCTTATTTTACATACACACAAAAAAAAAATGTTGTGATATTAATGAGGTAGTTAAGCTTAAATAATTTACAGCAAAAATATTCATGCCATTTGATTTTTTTGTATCTATGTCCGAAAGAATTATAGAACATTATGTATTTTTGTAATTTTTAATACCATATATTAACAAAACCATTAATGTTAAGCACATTTAGTTTATTATGTTCTTGCCATTTCAATCCTTTATATATTTAATTTTTATGTAATTGGATTCTTAACCTTATTACATTCATTTCGGCAACCTTTGTAAGGAAAAGTATTAAAAATATTAAAATATTTCTAATATGAAAAAAGAATCTCAGATTCCATTTAAATTATTTAAAAAAATTTCATTTGAGGAAAAAAAACTTACATTTCTGATTAATAATTATTTTAAAGGAAATTTTGAAACTCTTTTTCAGTTTTATCAATTTTTATTATTGATTACATAAATATTTTGTGCATAAATAAACTAAACTCGAATTTAAAATCAATTTTAAAACAAACATTGAATTCTAAAACTATATAGCACGCTTGATCAAATTATAGAGTCAAACACTTTTGATATGCACATATTTAATTTTAGAAAGTTTCGTTTATTCTAGGGTCCCCCCAACGGTGCCAACATCCATGCATTTGAATAAAGAAGTACCCGCCGAACAACCCATGTCAGTAATGGACAATGACTGCCTGCGCTTGGCTTTGGCAGGAGACAATATCAAGGAGAAGGAAAGATGCCTAACCGATATGATAAATCAGCTTCAGCATCTAAAAGAGCAGCTGGTTACGCAACAAACAAGTCAAGTAAGTCAGCTGTTTCTAAAAAACAGTTATTTTTAAGATCATAATATCACTAGGTGGAAGTATGGAACGGTCATTCGACTTGAGAAACATTTGCTGTCCATCGACTCAGTCTTATCCACGGATCAAAGTGTTTACGAAATTGAAGTGGCGATGGAAGAAATTGAAGACTACAGTTTGCAACAAATCTTGCAAAAATCGGCCGTTGCATAAGAGTGGAAGTAAGAAAGTATCAGTTTCGTGATTAAGGTTTTATGTCATTCCTAATCCATGATTGGGGGCTTTCTGATCAGTTCTTGCTAGTATTTTTGGTCTCAGAGAGGTTTAATATGTGGAGGCATAAGACCAATTTTCTTTTTCTTTTTTTTTTTCCTCAAACGAGAGAGTAAATAGAGAACAATCCTATTAACTGAAAATATCATAGATAAAATTGCGCAAAAGAAAATGGCATGTCTGATTGAAACGATGACAGATAAAATTTCAACACTCCTATTAAAGGAACGTATAAATGGAATAAGCCGACTTTCTGGCACAGAAGTAGCGTGTCTTTTGGGAGTCCCAGGTTCGAGTCCTGTTTCGGGCATGGTTTTTCTTCTGTGTGCTATCTGCGAGATGTGTGACTGGGCCCCCTAGTAAAAATTGTCTATGCAGGCAAATGTGTGGTGTGTAGCTAAGTTGTACTCTTGTCTCTAGTTGGCGCTACTTCAAAAGCAAGAGACGCTTCTTTCGGCTTAAATCTGTTGCTGTATCAGCAGAGGGCTTAGGCAAGTGCCATAAGTAACAACAGCATAAATGGGACAAAATTCTGATTTTACACTCCTCAATGTGATATTACATCCATTTTAATGCTTAAAAGGTAATTTATAAACTTGTCAAGTTTAAAACCATTCGAAATCTGATTGAATTAATGGAAAAAATATCTTTAAGTAAAGGGATCTATTTAAGAGTACAAAGAGTCAGTGTAATTGTTTTTTTTATATTAATGAATGGTATATTTTTTATTCGTTTGTTTCAGTAGAGCTCAGTAGTTATGAAAATACTAAAGTAGCACGAACATAATTGTTTATTTATATTGCAGTTCATAACATCTTTTCAGACATCTTTTCTACAATCGAATTTTATTTAATCTGCAATGCGTTGAATTTGCTTTTGTAAGATTAAAGATAATTTTTAACGAGCCTTTAATTTTTTCTGCGAAAAGGATTCTAGTTTCCTTTGTTTTTAAAATAAAATATCTGGTGTATTCCACAGTGTAATGCGTAGTTAAAAAATTCCTATTTTAATTTGTTTTTCTTAAACTTTAGCTTTATTTATAATAAAGAAAAAATATATACGTGTGTTTGCGCTCTACAAACCAGGCTATGCGATGTAGAGCTACTAAACTTGAACCATATATGTTTTCTAGGGGGGGAAATGCGCATCTCAGAGCTTTTAAAATATTTTTTATAAAAATTTTAATTAAAAACTAAGCTTTTTTAACTAATTAAGCTTGATTTCCGAAAATATTTCTAGCAGAAAGTAAAATAATTTTTGTATTCCCTTAAAGTAAAAAAAAATACCTTCAATGATTTCAATATGGACAAAAATTCAATTCAAAAAAATAATTAACCATATTTCTGATTCATCGAAGTTTGCCTACATCTGCTTCAGTTTCAAATTCAAATTTTATGGGAATGGCTGAAAATTAGAAAGATAAGTATTACAATAATGAACAAAATAGCGTAATGCTTCTATAATAAAATGAGTTATATGACTACACAAATTTGAGGTTTAAAAATATTTTGCTGAAGAAGCTATTAAGAAACTAGATTGCATAAAATATTTAATTAAAACATTTATCGGGCTAATTCTTATTCCAAAAGGTAGCTATTTAAAAATAAAAAAATACGATTCTGGATCTAAATCTAAATCTAAGTTTTTAAATTAAAAAAAAAAGGCCTTTTATAGCAATAATCTTATAAGAATGAAGAAAGTTTTTTTTTTCAAGTTTTTAGATATACTTGTTTATGACAGTATTATAATAAAAATACTGCTTAACCATCTACATGAAAAATTAACCACCAAAAATATTCAAAATCTTTAATCAAATATTATAAATAACCTACTCGGACCTTGGATGCGTAGTTTGAAAAAAAAATGAAATATATGCTGAAAATTTTTTAAAAATTGTATTAAAGTTCCCTATATGTTTTCTTTCTTTTATTAATTGTATGTTTGCCTTTGATTTTCAGTAAAATTTCAAAGTATAATTTTTGCTAAAGAATTAAAGATGCTATTTATAAGTTTGATGAGGAATATGTAAACTGATTTTGATATTCATTCTTATCGACAAATGTTTAATTAGTGAATGCGCCAATTTAACCCCTATTTAAACACTCGATAAACATACGAATGTAATTTTGATTAGAACTTACAGATATGTATTAGTGTGAGATCTTTCAGTCTTATCTTTAATCTTAGCCTGTAATGGAAAATGCAAGAGGTTTGTAAGATGAAATGTAAATTATGTAAAATAAATATCTTTGTTTTTAAAGTTTTATACTTTTTTTGCAATCTTACGATTAGAATGTGAAACATGGTTTCATAGCAAAAAATAAAACAAAGAGTCAACTCTGGGAAAAAGAAGATAAAGTATCTTAAATTTTAGAGCAGCCCTTTGTAAAAAAAGGGCATTTCTTTAATAATATTCCCCCCTCCTTATCTGGCCGGGGCTTGGAAGAATCAATTGTGTTCAACCATTCTCGTCTCTAGAGATGCGCGAGCATGCGCAAAATTGTGCGTTCTTCTTCCCTATTGTTCCACCCAAACCATTGTTAAGGCTACAACCTCTTGGAAACACCCCTTCTGTCTCTTTGGAGCAATAGACATTCCCCTTTTTCAGCCAATCACCGTTCTCTAACTCGACTCTTGTCAACTTTAGTGACGGGGAACTTGCTTTTATCGCAGGCAAGATCTCGATTTCCTTAATATGTAAAAATATATTTATTAATTGTTTGACTTGAGTTTCATCTCAAACGAAATGTATCTTTATTTCTCTTCCTTTTTAACATTTTAATACTGAATTTTATTCATTAAGCTTAACTTAGACAAGATATAGCTTGCTTTTATCCTTATCCCCCCTTTTTTTTGGCTTTAATTTATTTTTATGTGATAATTTTGGGTATAAATATTTTTTTTCAAATTCATAATTATTTCTAAAAGGAAAAGTTATTATCCTCTTATACGATAACTTTAATTCTTCATCAGTTCGCAAAATTTTAATATATTTAATGCTTTATTTGTACCTGGGCATAATCTAAACCCTAATCATTTACTTATTTCTAAATTCTAAATTTTTTAGGCTATTAAAACCGAAGTTTTTACTGAAGTATAGACTTGTTATATACTTGTTTCTTCATAAACTTTTAATAAAATTAAGAAAAATAATTAACAGTTAATTTTACAATCAGGAAGAATTTTAACTAGTTTTTCCTCCTTTTAAAGAGATAGTACGAAGTATTTCTGCATTTAAAAATGAAATTTCAGGATATTTTCACTTTCTTTAATATTCAGTATTGAGTTTTCATTCGTTGAAAAATTACCATGAATATTATTTAGTCACTCCGGGGGGATCAAATTAAATAGTTGATATTATTATGTAAAGTTTATCTGTTTTATCTTTATCAGCTTCATTCGAAAATAGTTTATATAAAAATCTATGGGATCTGATAAGACAGAAGACTAAAAAAAATTGCATGGGTTAGCTATCAGAGTTATGTCAGCCTTTTACATTCCTGAGCATTATGCGATCAAACATTATACCTACGATGGAAATATTTACAACACAATTGTATCATATCAATAAAAATGGCAATAATACTATGTTTTCAAGTATAAAAAATGAATAATAAATAGGTTATGACCAAAAAAAGCCAAGATATTAAATAATTGTTAAATCTTTTGTGAATAAGCTTTTGATAAATTTTGACAGCTTTTGGCACATTTCTAATTTCAAGAATTCTATGTTAGCTCTGTTTAATCCCTAAAACATGTTGATTTACCTAATACTCTAACTATAATCTAAGAGGCGAAAAAATTCGGGGTTTCAGTTAATATTTTTGTCATACTAATTCACTGAAGATGTATTTAAATATTCAATACATCCGAGAGTAGATTAACAATACAGCAATCTCAGGAAGAAATAAAACCCGCAAGTTTTTTCGGGTTTTTTTTTTCGTATACTGAAACTCGAAAATAGGGCCTTTTGTGTTAATTTTCATAGTTTGTGAAATAATTGAGTATACATATTATGCATTTTCTTAATCTTCCCTTTGATAGGTTTAATATAAATCTACAAATTTTATTGAAAAATCATTTGGCAAATACATTTTTTTCGTTTTGTTTTTGAGATATCGTGTTCATGAACAAATGAACAGAGAAGTCAACAGTTTGGTGGATCTAATCCAATATTAATCACAGATCTGCGGTTTTAATGTAATTATCATATGCTTATATCCCTTCATCTAGTTTTTAAGATTATGAACTATTTTTCCACGAATGAACAGATAAAAACACAGTTGGCTCTTTCGCAGACTCTATCTAATATGCTATAAAAATCTATGAATCTTTTGCTCAAATTTTTCCTTTTCCTTTTGAAAATATATACCAAATTTCATGAGTCGGAATTATTGCATTTTTGAGTTATCATATTCATAAGCACACGGAAGAGAAATAGACAGACTTTTTACTAACGAATTTCATTCAAAATTCAAAAAAAAATCTAAAATTTCGATCTAAAGATTGTACATTAAATTTCAATCACTTAGATTATTTTGTTTTTTGAATTCTCTTGTTTACATAACGACAAAAATTGATCCAAAAATTATTTTTTTATTGTCGAAGAGATCAAGAGATTTTTCAAAATCACGAAATCAAATTCTTTTGTTGATTCTAGTTCTTTCCTTTGTATACATTTTATGCAATAAAAGGATTTTTTTAAGAAATAGAACTACTATTCTAATAATATAAATAATGTTAAATTTGTTAAATGGAAACACAGCGAATCCTCGAATCTAATCCTCGACATACCCGAATTTAAACCTTAGTACATGAATCAGAAATAGCTAGTTGCATATAATATTAACTAGAAATGTTCTGCTTAGCTTAAGGTAATTGTAGGATAATGTAGCAAAATTAGTGGAATGAATTAAAAATGGGGTTTCAATGTAATTAATTCTGAAGAAGCTATCGCGTTATACGAAACGACTATCTTAAGAATTTTTTGTTTCCTCTAAAAAAGCTTATTTTGTAGTCAATTGAAAACATTCAGCTTAAGAGCAAAATCTGTTTTATCTCTGCATTTAGTAACGAATGTTTAATGGTATGTAGTTTTAGATTTTATGTCTTATACATGATTTAATATTTTAACATTTTTTTAAATCATATCCAACTAAATATATATATATATATATATACTTCTTCCCTTGAAGTGGCATGCGAATGAGACAGAATACTTAAATATATAAAAGTTTTGTTTCTTTTATTGATATAATCTTTTAAATTGGTTCCCTAGAATTGTATTATTTATCACAAAGAAATTGTATAATAAATATTATGATTTCTGAAAATAAAATTTACTTTCCATTTAACTATCAACAAACATGAATAATTAAATGAGTTCATCTAATAATAGACGAACTGAGCATTAAGAAAAGGCATCGCCTTTTAAAGATGATAGGAAAATATATTTTGCTCAGAAGCTGAAAATGGTAAATTATTATTTTAAATAGAATCCTCAAATGCCTTTAACTGAAGAAAGGTTAATATAATCAAATGCAAATCAATTTCTTGGAATGTTATTATAAATTTTGAAATAAATTAAAAAAATCCAATTTTTAAAATAATTGATCTTAAAAATATAGCATCAAAATATTAAAAATATAAGAATAAAAAGAGGATAATAAATAAATACTTAATTCGAGTGTTTAGAAAAGTAAATACGAACGTTTGAGAAAAATTGTTCTAGAATAGAAAGAAAAAAGCATTTATGCTTACTAATTTTTTTGAACTGTAAGCAGCGATGTAAGAAAAAAACTAACTAATATTTACTGAAAGTAAGAATTGGATTTAAATAATAAGCTCTTGTAAATAAAAACTGTACGCTTTTGTTTTACTTTTTATATTTAAAAATTACAATTTTTTAAAGCTTAACAAATACATATGTTTGAAACAATGAAATATAGGTATTAGACTGAATTACTTTTAAAAATTCTGTTCAATATTTTCTTATGCAATTTTATATTTTCTAATTGTTATCCTTTTAATCAACTCTAACTATATTATCTAAGCAAAAATATAACTAAGCAGAACAAAATTCTTTCCGGGTATATTATTGTAAGACGCAAATATTTTTGTCATTTAAAATACATTAAAAACTACCTACTGAAAGCTGACAAGCCATTTGAATATTATTAAGGAATTTATAGCTTTTATAGCATAATAAAAGGTAATGATGTTTTGTGTATGTAAAATATGACATATAATATAGTTAAATTGGAAAATAATGTTTTTTAAGGTATAATTCTCTAAAGGATTGCGATTTTAATTTTCTTTTCTTTCTTTTTCCATATTATTCATTATCATTTCTACCGAAATCACACCAAAATTAATGCATGCAGAATAATTATATTGATTTCACTTTAAAGTTGCAATTATGCAAAATATTATTTATCATGATTGAACATTTCGATTAATAACTAAATAGCAAACATTAAATTAATTACAAGGAATTAAATAACAAAAAATTGAATTTCTAGTAGTATGATTGATGATTAAATAACAATGGCCTTCGAAATAAATAACACGATAAAATATCTCGATTTATTTATTTTTATATCATAATGGCACTTAATTTGCCTTTCCTGATTGAATAACATTAAATGTTTATAAGCCATTTGCTTGGATTGCATTGTATAATTCACTGGCAATAAATTTAATCGTTGAAAAATTTGCAGAAAGCTTTAAAGAAAAATTCCTTTCTCTTTAAGATTTTCCATTAGTACTTAATGGAAGTAATTTTTAATGAATGCATAAATCTCTCCATTAATTATCATCTTAAAATGTTTAGATGCTTTTGTTAGTACTTTCGTACTCAAAATAAGATGTAGATTAAAACATAGGAATTATTTCAAACATCTTATAAAATAATAATTGGCGTTTTCCTGTGTAGTTCATATTATTAATTTAAGAAAATATCTGTTAATGACATTGCAAGCATACTAAATTGCGGATAATAACCTTGTACATAATAATAATAAAACAAAATCGAGGTTATTCTGCTTATTTAGCGTTATATTAGCACAAAAACTTGATATTCTAACTAAAGCATCTTCTAGAATAAGATAATGTATACTTGAAATCCGTCTCCTTAAAAATTTTTAAAAGATGCTGACATTCATCCGTACTGATTGAAATGAAACAAATTATTATTAATATATAATGAACGGAAGAACAAGAAATAACAATTCATATTTAAAATGTATTTTGCTTATAAAATAATAAAAAAAATCCGAATAATTATAATAAAATTGTATTTCAAGACAAATGCAGAAAAAAAAAAATACAACTTTTTTTAATCGTTAAATTTAACACATTTTGTTATTTCTTATCCAAAAACAGTTGGGATAATTTTTTTTCTCTTTAAATTAAATGAAACAGATATTGTTCCAAATAGATCATCTGCCGAAACGGAAAAAATTAGGAATTTTTCTTTGGAATTGCTGCTTAAACGAAAATAAAATCAAAAACTTACTTTTAAGACAGTTATTCTCGTTCATGGAAACATCGAGGAGTGACATCACGTGATAAAAAGAGGAATGCGTTCTTTATCATTGATGCAAACAGTAATAAAGAACGCATCAATAAAGAGCAAACTGCTGGCGAAGAATAAAATTCGAAATGTGTTCAAAATAATAGAATAAAGAGTTGCATCTTAACATTTACATAAATTCAAATTTTTCATAATTCTTCACAAATATTATGATAAATTCTTCAAAGTATTTATGCTGTTTTAAACTTCGAACTTCCATTTTCTTTTCAAGTAAAAGCAAAAGCTAAATACATTCAGGGCAAAGCAACTACCAGTGCAAGAAGAAGGAGGCAACTAATATGTTGTTGTTACTTATGGCACTTTACAAGCCCGCCGACAGATCTGTCATATATTTAAGCCAAATGAGCGACTCGTTTTTCAGTAGCGTTCAGTAGAGTACAACTTAACTACACACATGTCACAACCCTTTTTTACGGGGTGGACTTTATTGATGCATTTCATTCATTCATCCACAGATCGTAATTTAGATCTGGAATAGAGAACGATCGCCTTTGAATCAGTATCGCCAGTGGTATTACTCTCGACATGGTTGACTTTTTGAACACGACAGATTTAACATGCGCCAGCTACCACACACACGGAGAGTCTTCGGGTGGCTGGTTTGAACTCGCAGCCCAAAGGAGGCGAATCCAACGCCCTATCAAATAGGCTATCGCGGCCCTCAGCAATGTTCGTGTGAATTGTAATTTCGAAGATCCTCCAATAAAAAATAAATAAATGAAAATCAAAAAATAAAACATTTTGGTCACTTTTGCCAGACAGAAATCAATGGAAAATTGTAATACAGTGAACAAAGAAAGGAGATAATGTTAAATAGTTTCTATTTCTAATAATAATTTTAAAAAAGAAAGGTAAAAAAAACGAATGGCGTGACATTTCTGCGACAATTGTCTTTAAAATCAAATCCGAAATGACGCTTTAAGGTCGTCTTAACTTTGAAAATTTTTGCAAGAATTTTCTAATAATATTCGTGTCGTTTCCTTTTACGGGGTTCCTTTATTCCTTCAAGCTAGTAAAACGTCTGCCTTTGCAAGAATAAGGAAATTAAAATATTCTTGATATTTTTTATAGAAAAATGAATGGCTAACGTAATAAAAGTTTATACTCATTTATTAAAGGGAAATAAATTACTGGTTGAGCCAAATGTTGAAATGAAAGAGAGGGGAAAATAAAATAAAGACTGAAAAAAATGAGAAGAATTAAGATCCTGGATCAAGAATTATGTTTTAAACAAAATTGAGTCATCGCCTTATTTCTTAAAATTTAGCAAGAAATATATAATAATACTCGTATTGTTTCCTGCTTTCGAATTTCTTCGTCTGTTTGAATTAAAACTGAAACCAACAAAGATGCCAATGCAAGAAGAACAAGGTAGTGTGTCCTTGAAGTTGCTTTTTTTTTCTTCTGTGAAAGAGCGGAAGAAGAATGAAGAACTAAAGTTATAAGCATTTATTCTCATTTGTCAAAACGAAGCAAATTACTAGCAGCGCGTAATACAGGGAAGAAAGAGAGAATTAAATAAATAAAAAAAAGGGAATACTTTGCTAGTAAAGATGAAAAGGGTCGGATGCTCTGTTTAAGTAATGAAGCAAAGGATTTGATGTAACCGCCGTCACAAAAGATAGGACGTCAGTTCCAGAAAAAGGAAAGATGAAATCTATTCTCACTAAATTAAAAAAAAAAAAAAAAGAAAGAAAGAAAAAGAAAAAAGAAGAAGGGAGAGAAGGAAAATAGGGAAAAGGGGATAAAAAAGGGAAGAAGGGGGAAAAAAGTGCTCATCCAGTGGTGGAATAATCGCTGACCCAGCTGCTTCAAAGGTTCCGCTGATCGTTCGGGAATAGCGAGCGTTGAGTTGAAAGGTTGAAGGGCGCAGAGAATAACAAATAATGTAGGAGGAGTAAAATTTAATAAAAGGGAGTCTTTCAGAACAAGGAGTTTTCTCATTTACTATCTTGAATATAATTTTTCAAGGCAAACCACCAGTTTCCTTTGAAGTAAAATCACCAGTTAGGACTCAAAAAATTCCCCGCTTATTATTTTTGAAATTTATTGTGTATCTCCGTCGTCTCTCTCGATGATGTTCGCATAAAATAATGAGTTATTCCTTGCAAATACAAACTTCCGCTGCATGCACTCTTCACTTCAGACGGAACCTGAATTATTTTTCAGATGATGTTAAAAGCATTCTTTTGTGCAAGGATTCTTCGGCAAAAACGGAGGTTGCATTATTAAATTAGATAGATTCATTGGAAGATGACGCAATGCACCACAAGGTGCTATTTTTATACAACAAATAGGTGCAATCTTTAGGTTTTTGTTTTTTCTTTGTTTACATAAGTTAATTATAATGATCAAAGAATGTGCGTTACGCTATCAAGACGTAATGCTTATTGTGCTAAAATTCGTATTGAAATACAACAAAAAAAATCTTTATTTGTGTAGAAGGGAGATATTCTTTATGAAGATTACAATTTTATTTAATTTAATGTTTATAGTTAATAAGTTAAAAAGCTTTGCAAAACGTTTTTTTTTTCTATTACTAAGAAAAGTTCTTCAACCTATTTAGAACCAGTAATAGAAAAAAATGTTTTGTAAAACTTGTTAACTTATTAACCATAAACATTAAATAAAATAAAATCGTAATCTTCATAAAGAATATCTCCCTTCTACACAAATAAAGATTTTTTTTGTTGTATTTCAATACGAATTTTAGCACAATAAGCATTACGTCTTGATAGCGTAACGCACATTCTTTGATCATAATAATTAACTTATGTAAACAAAGAGAAAACAGAAACCTAAAGATTGCATCTATTTGTTTAAATCTGAAAACATTTTCAAACCCACTTTTTCCCTGCAGTCAGTTTTCCAATGCTTTCGTTTTAAAATATATTTTATTTTAAATTTCGCCTTATATTTGAATCAACTTCAGAAGCTAAAGAAGCTTAAGAAGAAAAAAAAATACTTTTGATTCAGTCATAACAATGCAATTAAATTGCAAAATTGTTTAACTGAAAGTAGATCGATAATGTCCTTATTTGTAATTATTTTAGAAAAATACGAATTATTGTATTTTTCGAATTGAAGTATTTTTAATTCACAAGGATTTCGGTAGATTTTTTATTTATCGAAGATTTGTTTCCGAACGAAATTTATCAATCAACAACATCGGTGAATGCAAATTGACGTCACTGGTTCGAAAAGGATGAAAGAAAGAACAAAATATAACTTTTGCATAGTGTTGAGTGTAATAAAATAGTTGAAAGTTTAAATCAGAAGACTATTTGCTGTGCCGAAAGCAAATACATAATTCTATCAATTACCTAAAAAGTAATAGTTTTTGATATGTTGTTTTCTATACGCTGCATATATATTTACACAAAGAAAAATACAACTTCCGAACGCACTAGAATATGTGAATTATATTTTAACTGAGATATCAATAACAGATTTCATAAAAGAATAATTGAAGCAGATTATAATTAGATGTATTACAATTAAATTTTACTTTCAATTTCGTTGTAATTAAATTTTAATAAAATTGAAAGATTAAGATTGAATAAGGTTGAATTGATTAAATAAAATCCACAGATAACTTTTCAGAAAAAGTAAACTAGTGTTTGGAATTACCTGTTCTTCAAATACAAGTTCCATAAACTCAAAAAAATCATTGTTAAAATTGATTTAGGGTTATTAACAAATCAGTAGAAGTAGTAATAATAATAAACATTCGGTCTTCCCAGTTCTCTTTAATCTTAAAACAACTTATAAAACCATCTTATGATGCTTAAAAAAGAAAATGGAAAAAAGGAAATAATAAATTATCAAAAGTTATCAGACATTCTAAAAAATATAATATTCGAAGCGATTTTTTTTGATAAAACATCATAGTTTTATTACAGATGGATATGACATTGCAACTAAGTTATTTTAAATTCTTATTACATCGAACCATGCTTTATAGCCTTTTTTCTACTTTATCTTATGCTTTACTTTTATACCGACGTCAAGAAAATTTAAAATAAATCTTAATTAGATTTGAAAAAAAAAAATAATAATGTTATAAAACTTGGAATAGAATTCCATATCAATTAATCATCAGATGCACTCGAATGGCATACAAGTAATAATGTTTTTATTTTTCATTTCTTTACATAGTTTTATTCTTAATTAAAAAGGAGTGAAAAACTAAAATTTAATAACGTGATTTTAACAGTCAGTATGAACTGAAGACAATAAATAAAAATAAAAATAATTAGAACAGTTATTCAATACAAAATACACTCCGAAAAGGAAGCCAAGAGAAAATAAATTAATGCATTTATAAAAATACAAAATAACATAAAAGTGTAATTATGAAGTTCAATTAGTATTGTTATTTTACATTTCTGAGAATTTTTTTTTAACTAAGAGTATTCATTATAATGCACTGGCCATTGTTAACCGAAGAAACGCATCAAAATAGATATAAAATTAAAACTTCCTTTAAATAGAATTAATTTGATTTCAGAAAATGGTTGAATTTTGTAAATAAAATTAATATAAAATTTGAGTCAATTACGGATTTTTTTTTACCATGCATTCGTAACAAGTTTTAATAACGTTATAATAACTTCCCTCTTTTGTGGAAACGTGCCGTTCAGTATCTCATTTATGATTTCTCATGCGTAATATTGAAATTAAACCAAAATCAGCGAACAAAGCTGTTTTAATTAAATTCTACTTCGGTACGAAAGATAAAGCATCTAAAAATTCTCTCTACATGAGCATGCATTTATTTCATAAAGAATAAAATTGGGTTAATTGCATTTTTAAATGCTTTTGAATAAAATATACATATTTATTTACATACACGAATTTTTTTAAAGCTTTAGTTAATAGTACATACATTTGAAAAAAACTTTATTCATTTGTTTATACCTCCAATCTCTATATTATACATAAATCCAATTTAAATACCATAAAATAAGATTTGTTATGTAATTATTTATTAAATGTAACGTTTTGAGAAACGTGCGCATAATATTTTAATAAATGTGACGTGAATTTGAGCAACGTGCGCTTTTTTTTTTATATCCGTATCCTAAAAAAAATCTGTCATATATATTTATATATTAGATAACGGCTCACTGTGAGCATAGTTTCCCGCCATATAGACCAAACAATGATTTGGCACCAATCTAATAT
>JAOUZG010016587.1:15939575-15976373 GCA_026289955.1 Argiope argentata | reverse complement strand
ATTCTAAAATACATATCCTATAAATTCCTAATTCTAAAATACATATCTTATAAATTCCTATAATTATATATTAGATAACGGCGCACTGTGAGCATGGTTTCCCGCCATATAGACCAAATAATGATTTGGTACCAATCTAATATACATATCCTATAAACTAATTTGTCTTCCCTTCGAGATAATTTTTGTAATTAAAAAGATATACTCAAAGATTTTTTTAACAACCTTTAAAGAAAGAAACCTTTTATTCAAAGAGCAGTATTGTTTTCTTAAATTCAGTATTTCATTCTACAGAAAGAATTTCTAAGCAATTCTTTGGAATAGTAACTTTTACATACATCTTCACTCACATTACACATTCCCTTCGAATCATTACCTGCTAATACTTAAGTACCTGGTCTCCTCATACATCTTTCAATAACCAGTGGTAACGAGGACATTCGTCTACTAGTGCAGTAGTTGGATACAATAAAAGTTTTTGAAGATTTTGTACCGGAAGCTTGTCCATATCAGCAGAATATAATGAATGGCTGTAGACGGTAGGTTAGCTTTCCTAACTTCCCGGAGTAAGTAAGCATGATATCTGTAAAATCCTAGCCATAAGATGTTGATGAGAAAATTATGAGAGCGGATTAGGTGCGACTCATCAATGGAGACATCCATAACGTGCTAATCCGAGCAGTCGGGGTGGATTAATGTTAAGAGTTTCTGTCATCATGATCATCCATATGAAGCAGGCACTTAATCCCCCGTGGTTGGTTGTAAGGGCAGAGGGTCAACGTCATTGTACCATTCCCCCTTTGTACAGATACATTAAAATCGGACAGCTCCGTCTCGCTGCTTTTGCTCCAAAACTTCTCGCCACATTAAAAAGGACAAGCATTAGTTTCGACACGAAGTCCAACCAGCCCAACAGATCTAGATAGTGGGTGCATTGGGAATTTTCTCCCCTCGAATCTTATTAAAGATGGAAATGCTGATATTATCTATTGTTTAGTCTTGCTGGAAAAGAATAAACATTGCTCAGAAAACAACAAGTGAAGATTATTTTACTGAAAATGTTTAATTTTAGCCTCGAAAAAATCAAGTGAAGATGAAATTAGCAGTAGTTATTGTTTAAGAAAAAAAAATCAAAAATTTTAATGATTTATTTATCGATTTTCTTATTGTTTGAACTATATAAAGTAATACTTTTAAGGCAGCATCTCAAAAAGGTGAAAATAAAATGATGAGTGATTTTTTAAAATAAGATTCTGTTAATACAAAAAAGAAGCAAAATTACTGGGATTCAGATTTGTATTTTAATTTTTTTAATATTAAATCTTAGGTTGTAAAATATTAAAATTATTTAGAATTATTAAATAAAAATGTATTAATTACGAATAAATACTTAGATAATCTAGTTTTAAAGTTTCTTTAAAAAATTTTGGTAGATTTTTTCAAAAAATAAAGCTATCCAAATACATTAAGGTCCATAAACGGATTTTTATATACAGAAATGTGTTGTACTCAATAACTTAAATTCTAAATATTTCTTCTATTGCGGAATTCTACCAATTTTCACAAATTTGATTATTTAATTATTAAGCATTTTTAGTTGAATAATTAACAAAAATAAGTAATAATAAATATTTGTTTAAAGAAAATTCGGAATCTTCGTAATCAAATAAAGAGATTTTGTTTGCAATAATATTGGAAATAAAATGAAACATTATTTTCGTATTTTCAACTGATATTTATATTAAAACTTAATAACTTAAAAAAATATGAGTTATACATATTTCTAAGTATTTGAGAAAAAAAATTTCATTCTATTACAAAAATTTTCTCAATTAAAAACAAATAACCAAAATTTTATTTATAATTTTTCTTCTTTTGTTTTTAACACTAAAGAAGAAAAAATATTTTCCTTCAATATTCACCATTTTTATAAATTCTTTCATTCTTTTTTCCGATTTAATTACTTTTATTTCAATTTTTCAAATGTGGGGATTTTTTCCTGTTTATTTTTTGGAATCTGGTCTTTATTATGATCTATCGACAGATTTCAATACTTTTATTTAGATAATTTGAATATGCATATTAACTTGTGTATGCATTTATTTGAATGATTCTAGAAATATGTAATTTTATGAATAATTGTAAAAAAAACGGCATGTCCTCATTACCATGAGTAGTTTTGTATGTCAAAAATGTATGATTTTTTTTGTCATTTCGAACAAATTAAAAAATGAACTCATGAGCTCATCCAATTGAGATAATATCACGAGAAAACTTATCTCCGTCATGGAAGAAGATTATTTGCTGAAATTTTTCTGATAGTTAACTACCTGAAAAGGGGACACAAGTCGGAAAATTGAATTTGAGAAAAACTTAATACCACGATGGTATACCTTCAGTATGACCTTTCCTTAAAATATTAAAATACGAAAACCTCCCAATTCGTCATGTCGTAAAGACATTCATTTAAAAGTTGGGAAATCAGGGTAGGTACGCGAATAATATTTTCATTTTTCTAAATCTATTTTTTTAAAAATTATTTCAAGTTAAATTAATAATTCATGTGTAACTTATTCTGTTCATTTTTTATGGAAAAAAATATTCATTCACCTAATACATTAACACATAAATACAAATTTCAATGGCAAAATAATCATTAATATTAATTTAAAAATGATGAACAAAAGTAAATTTTCACTGTTATCTTAGTAAAAATATTAAATGTTTCAATTTTAATAGTTACAAATTATTTATTTTACCATTCGAAACCATAGTTACTTCCAAAATCAAAGAAAACAGCTAATAATTTATTAAATCTAAAAGCAAACGCTCCCCTTTTGATAATTGAAAGGATATATTAGAAAGCAGCTATTAAGTTATTGAATGCATAAGCAGCTGATTCAGAATGCTATTGCTCCTTTAAATTCGCACTATGTCTAGGTATTTTTTGTTTAAGAATTAAATTCTAATACATTAAAAGAAATAACATTTATTTTTGTCTAAATAATGTGTAGTATATTAATTAAAATTATTTGTAAATTGTTTATTTATTTTGAAACGTTTCTTCCGTTTATAAAAAGAATTCATCCATCTTTATAATTATTTTTTCTATTCAAGAATTTAATTATAATTCAAGAATCAGGATGTTAAACATTTACTTTCACTTAAAAATGATTAATATATAAAATAAAATTGTTTGTAAACTATTAATTTAGTTTTGAATGAAAACATTCAGGTACAGAAATGATCTTCCTTTTTTGAAAGGAAATGCTTCAAAGACAGCGCTGTTCGGATGAAGAAATGCATGAAAACTGACTAGTATATAAGCTACATCAAAAATAATGCAAACCATTTTCAAGAAATTGGCTAGTTATTGTGCTTCAATATTTTAAAGAATGTACATCTTGAAGATATGCTACTATTGTTCGAAACATCATCACGAACTCAATTTTTTAATCTGAGTCCTCCAAATTAGTCAGAAAATTGCATAAAATGCATATGAGAATAACAATGAAAGCAACAAACTTTTATATTTAATATTTTATCACTTTAAAAAATTAATTAATGAAATCTTAGCAGCAACATATCATAATATATTTAAATGATTAAGCAATTTAAAATCAATAACAAATATAACAATATCTCTCCTGTGTGCAATAACAAATATAACAAATATCAATAACAAATATAGTATTCACATACGCATTCATCAATAGAAGTATTTGTTGATTTCTTTTTCTTTAGAGAGAAATAGGTGATACGAAAATTTTTTTATTTTCGGGTTTTTCATTTATATTGACATTCTAACTGCTATTAAATTCTAAAAATGTTATTTTTGTTTTGTATGAAACGGGTGAATATCATACTCTATGAAGCCTATTAAAAATAAAAAACTATTAAAGACCGTCTATTATGACTTTATTTCCAGGTATTCAATCAAATCCTAGTAATCGTTTGAACTTCTTTTCAATAAAAACTACATAAAGCACTATTAAAGATAAATATTAAGGATGTAATGTTTATTACAAACTGTATTCAATTCCCTTCAGCTATCTTGGAAATCAAATAAACGTTATTGATATCCTAATTTAGTCTGCTTTGAGTTAATTGAGTGATTTTAAAATATATGTTTTGAGACCACACTGTTGATGTAGTGCGTATCACGTCAGATTTAAAACTTTTTAATACTTCTTCGAGTTAAAATCAAGATCATGCCTCTAAATTATCCTAATGATAAGTTTATTTGAAAATTATTCCTTGTAACTTTTTGCCCCAATTTTATTGTATTCATAGAAGGTTGGTTTCTTATCCGTAAATATATTTCATTGCTATCATTCGTGACTACCAGAATTAATTCTTTCTGCACTTATTAAATCGAATACTTAATTCCTTTGGCTACCTTGGAAATGAAATAAATGTTATTTATTTCCTAATTTTGTCTGCTTTGAGTCATTAGAATTATTTTTAAAAATATGTTTACACTATTGATTTAATCTAGGAACTCTCCAAATTTCTGCGTTTCACGACAGATTTAAAACTTTAAAATTTTTCTCTGAGTTTAAAATCAATACTTAATCACTATTCTAATGATGAAATTGTTTGAAAATTATTCCTTATAGCTTTTTGCCGTGATTTTATTGCATTCATAGAATATTAGTTTCCTATTAGAAAATATATTTCATTACTACCATTCGTTACCATCAGAATCAATTATTTCTGCATTTATTAAATCAAATACTTAATTCCTTTAGCAAAATCAGTTCTATAGAATTTGCTATGGCATAAAAATTGTATGAAAGTCCCAAAATTGTACAAAATTCACGCTGAAGTTATTAAAAAAGCCGTAAGGTGATTCGAAAATTCCTCGGAAGCGAAAAGTTCGATCTCTCCCTTTGTATCGGCTGATTACTATCCTCGGTGTATATTATTAATTCTGGAGTGCGAGTTGGAAATGAAAATCCGTTCTCTTTCTCCAGTTTTATTCTGGGAGGGGAAAAGTTTGGGAGGAAACTTTTCCACCGCTGCCTTCTTTAATTACGATCGAGTCCCGAAGAATCAACTTATAAAGCAGCTTTCATTGCGCAGAAATACCGGCAATCATTCACGGAGATGCATCCGCCCATCTAATAAAGGTCCGGGCTCTCTTAATGGGGCGCGGGGCCGGAGCTCTGTTCTCGAGTGATAATGTCCGCCTACCTATCACCATTATCATCGCCTCTCCTCAGCAAAAGCCAGCGTATTATGTCCCAATAATGCGAACCGTCTCCAACGGACGGTCTCTCCATTTGTCTGGCGGAACGCTCGCGCTACCCTTTCAGTCGACACGCTCAGATGGCAATGTCTCCAACCCAATGGGGCTCGACTAATTGAAAAAAGCAAACAGCCAACGGGAAAGGGCTCAGGTACTCCGCCATTGTAGTAAAGTGCGCCGCCACCACACACTATGTGTCATTCAAAATAATTGGAAAACTTGGGCCATTCTGAAACGAAGCAATTAGCATGGATCTTCATTTACATGCCCGTTAGAGGGGGATCAAGACGGAAGAAACGCGGGAAGAAAGGAATAAGTACCCAAGCAGCAAGATACCCCCCTACAATGGCGTCGACGCGCATCTAATCCCGCTTAAAGGGAATTTATTAGGGGGGACAACAACAAATGGGAGAGCGGTGCGGAAGCAATAATCGCCGAATCAGTCTTAATCAGCAACTCCGATTCGAATTTTTAAGTTCGCCCATTAAAACCCGCAAAATAATAGTCGTAAAAAAAGAATGCCGGTCCGGTGATTATCAGAAAAAAGTAATGATACATTATAAATAAGGAGTTAAATGCCATCTTTGGGATAAATGTTTTTTAATCCGAATTTCACTTCGGTGACGAACTACTGTTATTTTTGATTTCCCGGTTCTTTTTTCTTTTTTCCTCATATAAATTTAAAAACTTTTGCTTCATTGATTCTAAAATTGCATTCGATTGTTGTTGAAAAGAATATATATATATATATATATATATATATATATATATATATATATATACTCACCAACGCAACTAAAGTAGAAATGAAGGTGAGCAAAAACGAAACGAAAGTAATGTAAAAGAAAAGCGTGCATTGGTCTATACTCCACTATATTTTTAGCAGTAGCAGCATAGGCGCTCTCTAAATATCTATGTATTATTTTTATATTTTTAAAATTCTATATATTTTTAATATTTTTCTTTTAACAATTTATTGCTGCCCAGGTGGCAAAATAGTCAAAATTAAATCTTAATTTTTTTACGATTAATTGCTCTATTTGTAATTTTTTTCTTATATATATATATATATATATATATATATATATATATATATATATATTCCTAAAAGATCAAAGAAAAGAAAGAATTCTGGTGCTAAATACATACTTTAATCTGGCATTGTACAACAAAGTTAAAACTAAACTAATCATGATGTATAAGTCCTATGTCCTTGAAATTGTTTTTTTTTAATTAGATATTTCAAATACGTAAAGAACAACTTATTTAGAATAAAGAAATATATCTATGCAACAATTTGATACAGCTAAAAAGATTGATAGATTTTATTTCTTCGTCTTTTTTGTTAAGTTGAAGAATCTGCTGGAACGTTCTATGTTTCAGAATTCTTCCTGTTGTGAATTATCTTTTATTTCTTATACTAAAAAGTAGAATTAAATAAGCAATTTCGATCCGGAAATATTAGGATAAAATATAATTTTTAACACTATAAACTAAAAATAAATCATGTTTGGGAACGAAGTTATGAAATCTATACTTTAACCAATATTGTTTTAATATTGATTCCTTCAAACTGAAAGACAATTATAAAGTTAAAAACTAAAGGCTTCATAATGATACAGGAATTTCGTTTTAGTAATTAGTAAGATATTAAAAAATAATGCTTAATTTTAATTACTCTTTCTTAATCGTTTGAAAATTTCGATGGCTATTCCTTTAAAGTAACATCATTAAAGTCGTCAAATTAATTTTTTTAAATTATAAATTAGCTGCTGTTTTTGGAAATGCTATAAAATAAGACAACTTTTATCCCCTAAAGCTTTTTATATCAAATATTTCAATGAGAAATTCCAAGTGTTTAATAACATTATATTTGTTTTTTAAAATGTTTGGAACATTCTTTCCATGTGTTTACTACCCAAATTATTAATTCTAATGAATTCAGAACAAAATTTTTTATGAGGATTCACTATTATCCACAGAAGTTTCTACATTGATCATAAAAAGATCATATCACTGAAAGATTGATAAAGTTTCTGAAATTTAATTAGTAATTATAAGTGTATTGCAAGTGTGTTACAAGTATAAAAATTCCTGAAATTATCATTCCGAAATCACATTCTTGTATTTGTGCCTTCGAAGAAGGCATAATCCTTTTGATCGATAATTTTAAGAATTGATTTTGAAATTAAGTGAGTTTTTTTGTAAATGCATGACCCGTTTGATTATTTTTTAGAAGGGAGTTGTTTTAATATCGAATTGCATTCTAGATAACCAAAAAAAAAAAAAATAAAATAAAGGGAAAAAATCCCATCGCAGAAATTCGAGAGTGTCCGCTCGTTATCTCTTCCAGATACAAAAAAAAAATCTTTTTTTCTTTCTTGTTTATTTCCGAAGTCAAAGGAAAAGCTTGAAACAATATAATTCCGGAAAAGTAGTTTTTTTCAATAATTTGTTTGCCATGCTAGGATGAGAGAAAATCTTTTATAAGATAAAAAGTTCTGTTTTTTAATTCTGCATTCATTCTTTGAAATCCTAGAAATTTAATTAAAAAAACTCACAGACTGTAGGAGGATGAAGATGTTTCGACTGGAATGATTATTCGGAGCTATACTGTAGCTCTATCAAGAATCAAGCTGAAACGTTTTTTCTTTCTTTCTTTTTTTATTATTCTTTTTTTTTTTCATTTTACTTGTTTAGGTTACTTTTTTCTTTTGACTCATGGTGGCTTTATTTAATTAGCTTTTTGTTTGATTTCAAGATCCTTAGAATCTACTCTCTGGGAAAAAATTTATTATATCCATGTTCACTGTCGAAATCAAATAAATAATTAACGACCTGTGGTTCAATGGCAGTATTTGTCTCATGCATTCTTCTGCCGCTAGTTCCACTTTGTAACTAGGCGAGGGAAGAAAAAGAAAAGGATGAAAAAAAGGTAGAAATGCAAAGTAAGATTTTTCCCCCCTCGCCTTTCTTCTAACTCACCGGGTTTTTTCCCTTCTTTTTTGCATCATATCTTCTTTTTTTTTTTCTTTTTTTTTTTTTCAAAAAAAGCTGAATCGAGTAAATTATTGTAATTTGTAAATAGAATTGATTAAACTGTTTTTCAAAAAACTTATAAATTTTGCAATTAATTCCTATGCTTAGAGTGTAAAGATGGTTTTTCAGATAGAATATAAATACAATTTTTTTTTAAAGACAGAAAAATAAGCACAAAAATACTATTGCTCAACTGATTTTAAATAATAATATTTTAATTTTTTTTAAGTCTGGGAGGTTTTAATGAAAATTTTTATAAGGTAATGAATTAATTTGTTGATTTCAATAAATCCAAATATTTTCATTTGATTAAAAAAGTCTAATTGGTAACTGGGGGATATTTAATAAAAAATGTCTTATATTTCAATTTTTTCATTTAATAGAAAAGCAAAATACTATTTAACTTTAAATCCGATTTCTTATTCATTTTATTAGTCTCAAGCATAAGTTTATAAGATTAGTCTCCTACAAATAAAACATATATTTAGATGTAATCCTTCTTGATATATTTTTATCGTTGCTAATTTTCCTTTTTCTACTTCAGCTTTAATCTGCATATCCTTCTTTGAACATAAATAATTATATTTTTAAAAAATTTGACTAAAATTTTATTTTAATTCTTACCATTCATCGTTTATTGATTCCATTTTACACACCTATTCATTTAAAATTGTTATCCAATTCATTTTAACTCATTAACCCATTTTCTTTTAACTGGTAGATATATCTTAATTCCAGGCAAATTAACATTCTCCGTTTTAAAATGGAAGAATTAATTCATGCACAGCGTGGCTTGCTTCAAGTCTTCAAGTCAATGTTGGATCCTTTGAGCAGTTTCCGAAACATATTAGTTAACATCATATCAGTTAACAAAACGTATAGTTAAGGTGGATTATAGTTGAATGTTTGCGAAGTTAGATGGCTTGGAATAATGTCTTAGGAATTGTCTTACTTCAATCATTTGGGAAAATCAAGCATATAAATAACTGAAATCAAATTATAATAAATCTATTTTTATAGCATTAAACACTTAGCGACATCAAATCCATCTCAGATACTCTCTTTCATATACTAAAATTATTTGATTCCTTCGCAAAAGCTTATTATTTGAAGCTTGATTATCATGTATGGCTCTTCTGAGGTTAAACCACAAATATCAAATCTTGTACTATAATAAAAAATTTACTGATACACAGTTATCGCATTTTATCTGATGGATGATTATTTATTTAATTCTTATTTCAGAAATATGTATTTTTTATGTTTTGTGAACAAAATTTATGACCACCGTGTCTTAATTTAATTATTTTTAAAATAATACACAAAGACAATAGAATATTTTGTAAAGAAAAATGTTTGAAACACCAGATGTACAAAAAACATGAGAAAAGTAGGAATAAATCTCATTAGGAAAATTTGTTTTTAATAAATGTTAAAAGTTCATCTTATTAGAATAAACATGCCAAATGTATTATACATCACAGAAAATAAAATAAAACCCTCAGTATAATATGATACTTTTTAAATAGTAACACTTCCAATGGACAAGTGCGCTGACGGCCGTCAGTAATTTTAAGCCGAGCGAGCGTCTCTTGTTTTGAAGTAGTGCCAAATAGGGCCAAAAGTATGACTTAACAACTCACTCATTACAGTCACTTGCACAACTCTTTTATACAGGGGGTTACATTCATACACCTCACAGATAACACACAGGAGAACAACCATGCCCTAACCGGGACTCGAACCCGGGACGCCCAGATCACGAGTAAGTCGAGCTACCTCCATGCCAGGATACGGGCATGATATAATATAAAATTATTTATTACATAAATAATATTCAAAATTATTATATAATTATAATAATTCAAGGAAGAATTCTTGACATGTAATAATCATTTATTATTATTATATAATATTATAATACATTATTTTGATATAATATGAAACAATGAACATGAGCTTCAGTTTTATTTCATAATAAAATCCTATGCCAAATATAAAAATTATCATTAAATCAAATTTATATTTTAATTCTGTTTAGTTTTGAAGTTATTTAAATGTATTATTTAGCATATAATAACCATCAAAAAATGTTTCGCTATTGAACTATTTGAAAAGGTTTCTAAAATAGTTTAATTCCTTATATAATTCTGCATGTGTGATTTTAATGTTTTGAAATTCTTAGCTTGTTTATGTTATCTAACTCTTATATGTGTTTTTGTAAATATTTTAATTGGTTTCATATTTGTCTTTCTGAAATCCGCTTTTTATTTGTGTGTGTCAATAGAAAGAGCAAATGTCTTTTAGTATTACTATAAGAAGATAAATCTGATTGAATTATTTTGCATAGAGGATATTTAAAAATCTCAAGAAGCAATACACACTGCTCTGTTTTTATAAGATGATACAGTGATTGTCACTTTATCGTTCTGAAAGATTTAAAAAAAAATCAATAGTCTCCATTGCATTTTTAAGAAGATACTCTGCCACACAAACATTGTTGCATATGTTTTTTCTCAGGTTAAAAAAAAGTCTTTTTTCTATATTTTAATAGAATTTCAGCTTTTTTCTATGAAATGGGGGAAAAAATCTCTCACGTATTTACATAGAAGCGCTGGAAAGACTCTTTAAAAAAGCACTGATGCAGTAAACTACTATTTGCAAAACCTAAACAAGATATTCCTAGTTTTTTTTTTTTCATTTTATTATTTTTTTTATCTTGACGGGGGAGGGGGGGGAAGAACGACATGATCCTATTCCTCTTTTATCTATTCGAGCTTGATGTGTATTTTTTTCCTTCTTTTTTATTTGTTGTCCCGGCTTTAATATTAAGCAGCTGCATTAGCCCGTATAAAATTTCTTTCGAAGCTTCGCTGTTATATATTATTGGTGAACTCGATTTGTTTCTGAGGGTCGTCAATATTGAAAGATGAAGTTTCATTGACATCACTTTGTTTGACCATCCATCTTGCGGACTGTGAACTTGACGTTTTCTTTTGCTTGTAGAGTTCATATGTGGTAGCTTGGGAATCAACTTTGTTCTTATCATCAGAGCTCTCAAGAACTGATATTTGGATAGAAAAATTTAAAAATAAAGAACTGCTCTAACTTTCATTCATAGAATAGTAGACAAGCGTTTGACATTATATGAATCGTTCTTTAGTATAAGTTCAACAGAAAGGCATATTCATAGAAAGTTCAGTGAAAATACATTACAAGTGGGAAAAAGAAAGGCAGAAGTATATTGCAATCTGCTACAAGATATAAAATTAACGATGCCAACTAATTTATTTATAAAATACTATTTTAGGGCTTTCGAAGTTTTTTTCCTATCCACATACAAGGTACATACTACATACATAAGAAAAAAAACTTTTAGCCACCTCCTTCCTCTCTATTAAAAAATGTATTATGGTTACAAAGTTATCAAATAATGTTTAAAATAAAATTTTAGTTGTAATAGGTAGTAATGAAATGTCAAATAAAAGTATCCTCACAATTTCTCAGAGCAACACTTCTGTGTAATATATACAGCGAAGAGTCAATTTGACCTGAATCCCAACCCAGAGAATTACCAACCCATTTAAACGAACCCAGTTGAAAGTGCTAGCTCATTACATAATAGAAATTTATGTAAATATTTAATAGTAAAATATTAAAAATAAAAACGCATTAAGGCACTTTTTGTTTCCCAGTGTAAAAGAGTTGAAAGAAAAACGACCACTGAGACTTGAACATTTGGTGATCTTGTTTTTCCATGAGTCCCCTTTTGGGGTCAGTATCCATAATTGTAAAAGCTCTACCTTATTTTATCTTTACTTTTTTGGACATAGTGATTTGGCCTTTATATGAATTTTTGTTTCTCTGTAATGAGTAATAAGATCAAAATGATTAAACCTCTAATTATTTCATTAGACCACTCACAGATAATATTTCGTTCTTCAAGCTATTTTTTTCTCTTCAAACATCATTGAAGAAAATAAATGTTAAATACGATGTCAATAAATTATTCCTAACACACACACCTATATGTGTGTGTGTGTGAATTAACATGAATTAATATATATGTGTGAGAGAGAGAGGGAGAGAAAGAGAGAGAGAGAGAGAAAGAGTTAACACGAATTAATTCCTTTTTGATCGGAAAATATCAATTAAATTTCTTGGATACATAGTCTAGCTGCGTTTTCAAAGCAATGAATAAAGAAGATTTTTTCTACAATTGTTCTTAACATTGTTGTTTGTATTTACACCTCTTTTGTAATTTACCGACTATCTTATAATTTAACGAAGCCTTTTTCTTTTCCAAATTCAAGCATTTTCATTTTTTTAATCCATATAGCTACTTTTGCAGCATAAAATTTTCCTTAATAAATATCTAAAATTAAAATAAATATAAAATCATTTTGTTCCAAGCTTTTTGTGAATTTAGCTACATTATCTTTATGTATTTTATTTCCTATAATCTAAAAGAACACTTTGGATTTATAACTTTATTTATATTTGCAACATAAAGTATGTGGTATTCCTGAATCATTGCGCTAACGAGAATCAAGGGTTCTTTCTTTTTTGACAAGATAGGGGACTACATTTTAGACAGCAATAAATGCTTTCTTCTATTAAATATCATTGATTCGCGTAATATATATCGTTTGGAAGAAAAATCAAGATTTTTTATTTTTATTTTTTAGTATCAATACTAAAAAATTGCGTAAGAATTCACTGCTTGGTTAGGATTCAATTTCAAAATGGCATAAGATTTGTGTTTTAAGCACCTTAGTCACCTTAAAAGAACAAAAAATTCGAGTATCCCTATTCAGAGCACAGCAGAACACATGCGCGCTCGGGAAAAGAAATTTAAAAATTCTTTGGCGTGAATTTCATAACAAAGAGGAAGGAATAAATGACGGAATGAGGGGAAAAATAGAAAAAGTGGTGCCTCATATAAAACCTCCTCATTTTACTTTCCTTTGTTTACATTAAATGGCATTCAATATTTGCGACAATTGTTTGAATTTTTTGCCCTCCTATACATCTTGAAAATTTCAATAAATATGTAACAGGATAGTAAAGTAAATGTTAACTGATCATTACTGAAAATTTCGTGTTATTCACTCCTTTATTCCTCATTCAATTTTGTGAATTCGTATTCTTATCTTCTCTAAGGATAGTTTTAACGTTCGTAAAATCTTATCTACATTATTCACTGAATAGAAATGCTTATTTCTAAAGATTTATATCACATATGGATTTTTAACTATTAACCATATTAAGTAGCAATTTTTTTTAGTTTCGAGCTTATAAACCTGTGCATTTTTCTATTTCCACATTTCATCGAACCTGCTTCCTCATCATAAGTGAATACTCTTTCAGAAATGATAAACACATTTATTAATAATTTATTCTTTCTATGGCAGCAAAAACACTTTTCTACTAATGAGTATTTAATTTACTTTGAAAGGAAATGCTTACATTTGATCAAGATAAATACTCCTTTCGTATCGTTCTAATATATTGCATCATATCTTCGTTATAGCCTCTATTATGTGCCAATAGAAGTATTCTAGAAGAACTCTTTAACATTATTTCTTTGGTTGGCAAATATCAATAATTAATATAAAATTTTAATATCCTGTTGCTGAAATAACTCGATGATTTCTTTTTCTAATTCATTAAAATTGGGAAATTGTTTCAAAAAGCCTAATTTCTTCGATACTGTTTAAATTAGATTATTGATTGAATTGAACGATGGGTTCATTATATGAAAATATTTCATGAAAAAAGTCACATAGCTTCCTAAAAAAATCTAAAAATTAATCGTAACTTTAATTGGGTACTTAAAGTTAAGAAAGAAAAGAAAATACTACAATTTTTGTCCATGTCTTATCAATTTCTTGTTGATAGCGGAGAAAATATACTATAAATAGTTTGAAAACTACAGAAATATTCCTTCCAATTATTTGAAGAGCTGAATTTAGTGTATAATAAACTCTTCATGTGTAATTTGATAATAAAATATTCTGCATAAAATTCTTACATCATTTCACATATCCATGTGTTGCTAGTGATGAAAACATTTTCAGTTCCTATTTATGTATTATTTTTTTCCTTCAAAAAGCAACTAAAAAAATCTGAAACATAAATATTTATCAATTTATCTAAAGTAGGGAAAATAGGTTTCCTTGAAATATTTTAACTTTCCTAAAAGAGTGTTTAACTGAAGAAATTTATTTTGCATATAAAGTCCATAGTATCTTTTAGAGTGCGATTTTCGTTATATAAATAACGAGGACCGACACATGATGTTCTTGTTGCCTTTTATATTTACATTTTCAAAAAATTCAATTACGATTTAATTTTTGAATTTAAAAAAATTCTTCTGCTTTGCAACGAGAAAAATAAAAGTTTCATTAAATGACAGCAAGAACTATTTAGGGTAGGAATTTTATCTTTAATTTTTTTTCTAGTTTATTGATTTGTCTTCTTCTTTCATCTTTCTACTTCTTTCACTGTTTTTTAAAACAATGTTTTTAAAATCATCTGTCGATTTTTTTCAGTATAGAAAACATTTTTTTTAACTTTAATGTTTTTATGAGAATAAAATTATCCTTCTACACATATTGAATAGAATTCTTTGTTTCTTAAATATGTATGATAAATGTAATTTTTTTTAAAAAAAAACCTACATTTTTGTTTATTTAATGCAAGCAAAACTTTTCTTACGATTTTCTAATTGACTAAAAAGTTTAGGGTCTTTTATTGTATCCGTGAAATTTCACAGGATATTTGTTTATGCTTATATCATTGTATGCCTATATAGTAATTATAAGGAAATAAAAAATTGTCCAATACTTTCTCAAAAAGTGTATTTAAAAAAAGTATGCAAGGGCATTATTTGCATTAATAGGTACAATTGAAAATATTTTTTTAAATAAATAAAAAAACATTAACAAACATTTAGAATATAAGTAATTTATGCGAGCACAAACCGAAGTGCCTGCTTTCTGGCACTGAGGTAGCGCGTATTTCTTGTGTTCTGGGAGTCCCGAGGAGAATATTCTGGGAGCTAAGTCTTACTTTTGGCCCTAGTTGGCGCTACTTCAAAAACAAGAGATGCTCATTTCGGCTTAAATCTGCTGTTGTATCAGAGGGGGGGGGTGTCCATAGGCAAGTGGCATAAGTAGCAACAACAACAAAACCGATGTACCATTTAACAAAAAGAATTAGTCAAGGAAACATCAAGCATTAGACAGTGCCGTTTTTTAAGGGGACCACGAATCCCGTGTTTCCATTAACAAAACAAGGTTTAACGAAAAATAATAATTCTATATATTCCAAAACATCATAGCCTGATAATATTTTATACATGGCCCCGGATAGCTCGAAAGCTTCAGCCGTTATATTTTGTGAGTAACAATTTTTATTTCAGGTGATTTATAGAAAGTACGCGAAAGTAAAATTATTATATTAATAAAAGCAAAAGTAAATTATATGATAATAGTCTTTATCTTATTATATAAAGATTACATAATAATAATAATCTTTAAAATACGACTTTATTAATTATTATATTAATAAAGGCAAATTTTGCTTTAGAATTGATGAAAAAATAAATAAAGCGATTTATTTTTTATCATAACTTTAATATCTGCAAAAGCTGAAATATTAAAACAGTAAAAGTTAGTTTGAATTGCTGTACAACCATTGAAAAAATTTTCAAAATTGTTTTTGAATTTAATTTGGTAAAATTTACAAAAACTTAAGCTGGGATGCATGCATAGAAAAAATGAATCACTTTAAAAATTTAACTAATTTTTTAAAATTTTAAAAAGAAGTAATAACTGCTTTTGTAAGATACTTTGCTTCGATGTTAATGAGAGGGAAAGGATAAATTTTCAATAAATTTTTAATTAATTTAAAATGAAATTAAAATTAAAAAAAATTCTTTTACAATGGATACCTTTTTTTTCTAAAAATAATTAAGGACCAAATTTGATAGCTGTAAGTCGAATGATCTGCACAGTAAAGTGTTGCCTTATTTGTATCAAAGACTAATTTGTAGGATTTTTGCATTACACAATACAGAAAGCTGGGGAAGCTAAAATAATTATTATGTAAATCAATGTTATTATAAAAAAAGAGATTAAAAAATTGACATGCTACTTTTAAACATAAAAAAAAGAGGGAAGGGAAAAAGAGAATTGAAAATGAGCACCAAATTGAGGCAGTTTAGTAGAACTTATAAAAACTAAGTGAAATGAAAAAAGAAGAAAGAGAAAAAAAAGTTGCTATCACAAACGAAATAGTAAAGCGAGCAACTTAAATAATTTTTAACTTACTGCAAGTTTTAGATGGAAGTAAGGGGGAAAATAAAAACGAAAAGAAAAAAAGCGTCTTTTTTTTTCCATCGCTCCACTCATAGAAAATTGCTTTATGCTTCCGAAAAGAATCATTGCGTAAATCACTGCCTATATTTTACCCTGGATTCTCTAAATATTTTAGGCAAGAACCGGGCGTCTGAGTTTCCGTTTGTGACAGCCTAGGTCACGTAGAATCCTGTGTACCGATCTATCAGGGTTATTTCATTCCTTTGCCATGTATTTAGAGACAAAGCGGAAATCTGACTCACACGGGGAATTGTGACTGCGCACGGGAAAGGCAAGATGAAGTAGCTCCGTTTCCTAAGTGTATATGCATGGGGTGGGAGAACCCCCAAGAGCCACATAATGCTACTAACATGCTCTTTCTCAACAATCATAGCGCATGACAACTGCGGTTTTGGCTAATCCTATTCACTGGTTCCCCTTTTCCCGAAGCCAAACAGTCGATTTTCTTCTGCGGTTTTTATTCGTAGCGCCGCTACGTGTCCATATATTTTTCAAACACTGACAATTTAAAAGTGTCCGTAATGTTGGTGTCGTAGAGCGGAACAAGGAAAAGAAAACATTTGGGAATTGAACGCGAAATCAAATATTCAGAAGCCGGGCTGAATCATGGGTGTCAAAAAGCATTTTCCGCGTTTGTTTTCCATTTGCCAAAGAGAAAACGGATTTATTTTACTCCTTTCTTTTATTCGATTGGATTTCTTCCCCATTATGGTTAGCCAACAAAAAAGATTTTTTTAAAAAATATGATTTTTCCCCCCTTCAGAAAAAGACTCATTTTTTTATTCGATACATTTTTAACTAAACAATGCATAAAGCGTAATTTTAAGAAGGGTTACTTTAAATAAGGCTACCTGCTACAGGTGGAGTGCAAGTATGAATTTTGGGGCTTTAGAAACATCAATTTTGAGGGGAGGGGGTCCCAATTACGGTAAACAAAAAAAATGATTAAATATTTCTTATGTAAATTGCTGTGATTATTAAATTCCTTTTTTTTTAGTTTATTGCATTTGTGATTATATTTGGAATTGCGAATGAGCCTTAGACCAGTAGATAAATGGGGAGGGGGGGGGAGAAGCAGAAAGATACAGTTTCAAACACTTTGCTTTAAAGCTATCATTGTTGTTTTTTGTATTTCTTTTGCCTTATTTTTAAAACTAAATTTTACGAATTTATAAAACGTTCATATGTATGGGAATCAAAGCAATTAAAATTTATTTCATATATAAAAAATATGATACATTTAATATTACACTTGCCGCTACTTTAAAAAAATCTAATGACTGATTCATGTTGACATAAATTTGGGTGCTTTGGAAAACGTAAAAAGAAAAATCTATATATATATCTTAGATAATTTGATATTTCAGAATTTTCCCTGGCTTTTATCTCACCCGGCAAATGACTACTCAAATTGACTACTCAGCAAATGACTACTTAAACCAGTATTACATGTTCTGCTACATTTTCTATAATTGCAACCTGTTAAAGAATCTTGGAATATAATACTGCTGTATTTAAAAATAATTGCCTTGTTTGAACAATTTATTTGTTGTCAATGATTATTAATGCTCTGGGTAATAAAAGTCAGTACTTACAACAGCAGCATTATATATGTCTATAATGAGTATGGAAATATGATCACCGTAATCCCAGATAATGAGGTCTCCAGTGTCTCCATATTTACTGTTAACTTCAGGTTTTACTAACTGTATTATAATTCATTATTTTAAATAAACTTATATAATTCACAAATAACTGAGTAAGTAAGTATATGCTTCATGGAATTTGTTCGTTAAAATTTGGACGGCTCAATTATTTTCTCAGATTTTTTTTTAAATGAAATGAATGTGCTTGACAATATTTTAGGAACTTATCTTATCGCACATATATGTATTTGATAGGAATTTGTAAATAAATATATTTATATTAAAGAATAGAATAATTAGAAATCTTTTAAATGCTGACGTTTCAAAATATTTCGATGACGTCTAAGAAGAATGATTTAACCTATATTTCCTTATAAAACTATTTTTATTACAAAATAAGGTTTTCGAAAATTTGGTTTGGCCCGATGCATCTATAATATATATGCTACTTATACCAATAAATATATTCCTTGCACTCTTTTCAATAAAATCTCCTATTTTACATGTACAAAAAAATACAAAAAGGCTATAAAATACAAAATACGATAAACAAGGATATTGGAAAATTCAAAAATCATGATCCTCCGACATAGAAGTTGAAAATTTGAGGTGGAACTTAGCAAGAAAAGGGAAAAAAAGCTTAGTTTATTACCATTTATTTAATATGCTTTTTAAAAATAAGTATCAAAAATATCATCAATTTCACTTTAAAAATTTCAAATTTTCAATTCCAAGAATGTATTTGATCAACAGTCCTTCTAGACAATGGAATTGTATAAATCACTAACACAAATAACTTATTTGACAACATATTTTATTGAAAATAGTTTTATTTCATTTGAAAAGCTTTTGTTTAAATTGATTTATTTTTCTTATAATCTATTCCGTTATTATAGTTATATAAGATATCCGTATCAAAATTCTTTTGTTTTGATCATAACCCAATTAATTTTTGGCCTAGTGAAATTAACATGACGATTCTGGAGTGGTCTAGTGAAGTTAAACATGACGATTTTTGGCGTAGTGAAATTAACATGACGATTCTGGGATGAAATCAAATTCTGCCATTTAAATTTTATCATAAAGAATGTTTCTATGTATTAAAAATAAATTTTATGATTTTAGTATGAAACATTAATTCTGAAACGAAAGATTTTTCATGTTACTCCGAAATGAGGGGCCTTCGTGATTTAAAGCAACTTCGAATTGGGCTTTTAAATTTTAAGCAACTAAATCTGAAATTTATTTGACATTTCATTGTAAAGGAGGGCGACGATTTTTATAAATGAATTTTAACAATCAATTGCAAAGCCAAATAATCTTCTGAAAACAATGAGGTAAAATCGATGACCCAAGAATCAATCAAATTCATCCGCTTTTTTGTTGGTACAATACAAATCAGAACAATTTATCAATGTTTCCAGACTTCCCGTTAGTAATCATAACATTTCCGTTCTCTCGGTCCGACTCCCGCGGACACAATATTGTCTTACTAATCCACCAAAGACTCGCTTTTGTGCGAAGAAATCCGCACAAAGAAGAATTGCTTTTCCATCTTTGCTGTTCGGACACTTTTCGTTTTTTTTTTCTTTCTGCCCATCTGATTATATTCTTTCAGGAGTTATCGGAAGAAAGAACGAAATGGGGAAGAAAAATATAAAAATGGGATGGGAGGGGGTGGAGAAAGGGCGGACGAACAAAACGATAGTGCTTCTACTCCCACACTGCTGTAATGAAGAATAAAAAAGGTCTATATTGTCATCATAGAGCATTGCTTCTCTTCTCTTTCATATAGGATTAACCTTATTACGTATTTCTTTTATTTCCACAAACGGAATCTTTTGTAAGAAACTAATAAACTTTATAGTTTAATTTATAAATTTGAGTTTGATGCGTTTATTTTGGAAAAGGAATTAGAACATAAGAATGTTTTAAAATAATGATTAAGTACGGCTTTCAATGAATAATTATACCACCCTTTAAAATATAGCTTGAATACTTATTTTTGTTTCTTAATGAAACAGCTCTTTATTAGTATCCATCACCGTCGTCTGTAACGTTGGGTGGAGTTAAAAATATCCTCATTCTTTTTGGACTTCCTCATTATCTATCGCAAAATCCTAAATTCTGTCTTGGCGGTAACAACAGAGACAGGTTTTTTAAATGTTTAAATTGACTAATTTATCGGCTTGCGAATAATGCTCAACATGAATAAAGATTTATTACGAGATCGTTAACTTCACATTTTATTACACTTCTCTTTGTGCAGGGTTGTAGCTAAGATTACTGAGCTGAAGTCTTCAGTTTTTATTATTTCATCTTGATTAACGTAACTGATTGTGATTAGTGATAAGTTTTGATTTTAGTGTTTATGAACCTTATACACCGAAAAAAATCCCATTGCAAGAAAGCTTGAGTTAATATTACTATATAACTACATCTAAAATGTATTGTAAATGAAATTGTTTCTCAGATTCTGTACCACAGCTTTCGTTAGTTAACCTAAAATAATCATATCCAAGATCTGACGAAACCAAAACATTTAGTTGATTTGAATTCTCTTGGTAACAACGCAATGAAAGTAATTTGCTGTTTTTCTGAAACAAAGCAAAAATTTCCATGTGTTTTTTACTCTTTTTTTTAAGTTTTAAAATACCCTGTATGAATTAATAAGCTGACTTTTGATTCTGGAAAAAATTTCAAAAGAGGTAGAGCTACCAGTTATATTTCTTCCGTTACTGGCTGAAAATATTTTATAAATAAAGAATAGACTTAAAAGCTGTCAGTTATATCAATTTGATTAAGCTGTTAATTGTTCACCTGACTGAAAAATATATTTCCATTCTTTTCATTTATTTCTGTCATTTTTGAAGTAGTCTTGAACTACATTTGCATGAATTTCAAGAAATTAAACATCTTTCAGCACCATTTTTTTCTCACAAATTTAAAAGTGGTGGAGTTCCAATAATTTTTTTATTGAAGTTTATTTCTTAATATTGTTGCAAATTTTATTTTAAATAACAATCTTTTGGTCAATAAAGCTTTCAAAATTAGCTGTCTTAAAACTTTTTAAAAATATTTTTAAGACATGTTTATAAATTTTCTTTGCACATCCAGATTTTTTCCTAGCGTTGTTTAAATTAATAAGAAAATGGTTTAAATTATAAGAATGAAGTTCCAGTCTTTTAGTGTCACCAATAGAGTATCATTTTTGGCAACTTAGCAATAGCAGTTTTCTCTGAAAGTTCTAAGTTGATAATACAATACCTTAGAAATTACTATTCATTCATAGTTAATGCCTGATTACTTTTATTAATAAGAAGTGTGTTATTTTTAATTTAATGTACAATGTAATTCTCAGTTTTTATAATAAAATATCGATGAAATCGGTTATTTTCATCATTTAACTGGACAATTCTAGAGTTATTGAAGATTGAAATTAGCAATATTAAATAAATTACATTTCTCTTATGATTCAAAAAATTACTGTCCGAAAAAAAAAGTTTCAAATGCTTCAACTCTAAATGCATCATTTTTTTCAACAAAAAATGTGTAAATCAATATAAGTGAATATAATACTTGTATGAAATATAATTACTCTTTTTACTATCTTCTTAACTTTTAATTAAAATTAATTAATTAAAGAGCAATAATTCTAATTAATGCTCTTTATTAGAATTAATGCTCATTAATTTAAATTTAAATTTCATTACTAAAACATCTCTTCGAATCAGAATTATAATAGATAAATATTTTCATTACTCAAATATTTAATTATTCAAAATTGAATTTTAAAAAGACAATAAAATAGTTGTGTTCTCAGGAGTTGCCATACAATTTAGGGTTAAAAGCCAAATTTAATTTTAAAAAGTTTCTCATTCAAAATTTGACTGAATTAACTGTTTTTAACAGTAAAAAAAGTAAATTTGTTAAAATATACACTTTTGGCAGCAGATAAAAATAACAGCATTCTCATTTGATTTAAATGAGTTTTTAAATTAGTATTTGTAGAATCCTCCTGTTTTTCTACAAAACACTTTTACATTTATTTAATTTTATTTTAACATTCTTTGAACCAAATTAACTCTTTGAGTTCTTAAATTATAGTAAAACAAACAAACAGGATTTCCTTTTAAAGTCATTTTTATTTCGTGGATTAAAAAAATAACACTTTCCATGAAAAAGCTTGAATCCTTATTTACTTTTAGGAACAAAAAAGCTCATCTCAGCAACAAAAAGCTATTCGAAGACAACAAGATCACTTATTGAAGCAACAAGAACAGGCACGACAACAACAAAAATTGCAAGAACAACAGGCAAGAGAATTCAATGTGAGTATCCAGATAGAAGATGTATTAAAAATATATTAGCTTTTTCTTTTTTTTCCCTCATTGACCAATTTTTTTAAAATGCTAACTTCATGAAAAAGCTCTCTTTCAAAATAAAAAAAATTATAAAAGTTTGGAATCAGTAGTTTTGCTTTTATATTAGATAAATATGCTCTTTTCTCAACCTGTAAAATTAGATATTTAAGCAGGTCTTCTCTCAATAGTGTTAGTTGAATGCCAAGGAAATTAGAATCCTTTGATGTAATGATTACAACATTTTTAATTCATTTGTATTAGCTTTTAGTATTCATTGCGTTATGTGCTTTTGGAAAATTAAGTTTATTATGTTTGTTTTATCTTCAACTAAATTACTGGTTCAGCATGCCAAAATGCATGCATCGAATGAACACGGAATTAATAAAAGAATTGATAAAGAATTTCATTTATTTTACGTGCTAAAGTTGGCTCAACAAAAAATAGTCAAATAATATATTATAAGGATTTTTTTTAAAAAAAAATCATTGAGATGATGAGACACATGTGTTCACATAGTGAGCCTTGAAATAGGGATGATACTTTATAAGGAATGGGGATATCAAAACATTAGAAAAGGAAAATATAATCAAGAAGCTCCCCCCCCAAAAAAAATAGAGTAAAGAGAAAGACAGAATTTAAAATTATAAAGAGAAAGTATAAGGGAAAAGGAAACCAATATATAGCATAACAATAAAATAAAATAATAAAAATATGAATATATTTATACTATAATTTGCATATACGTTGAAATGAGGGTTATTAAACGCTCAAAATACAAAAGAAAATAATTTTTCTTTCCTTTCATCCAGTAAAAATGTGCATAAAAAATATCTCAATTATCATAGTCTTCCTTTTAAAATCCCCCACAAGAAGTGGAGTTCATTTTCTTGTTGATCTGATATAATGAAATAAAATTGATTCGTTTTTAAGAACTCAATGAATTGTATGCACTATGACACTTCAACTCCTTCACTATTCGATTACTACATCCATAATCACTATCCTAATTTTTTTATTTAATTTAAATGTTTTATGACTTATTGTATTTTATTCTACTCCTATCTAATTTACATTTGCTATGCGAATATCTTGTCTTATAAAAATTAAATCAGCAATGGCTTGTCTTAAAAAAATTGCGTATTCTATCCTCTATTCAGCTAAATTTAGCCCCTTCTTTCATGCATCGGTTTATCGCATTTTTAACTTATAAACTGAAACTAATAGATATCATAAGTCTCAGAAATAATTGATGTGAAATCCATATACATCTCATAGATTCTTAGTTGAATCAAAATGATCCACATTCTCAAAGCAGTATGATTAAAACAAAATCTAATTAGACAGTAATAAAAATTAAACTATCGTTTTAAAATGTATTGAAATATTAAGCTCGTGAAAGTCGCTGAACGTATTTTGATTCATATATCGCTCTAAATTTTATTTCATTAACAATATATTTTTAGTTTTAAATCGATTTTTAAATACTTAAAGATATCCCAATCTAAATTTCATTAGAATAAGAATACAAATCTTTTTTTTTTAATTTATATTATTCCTAACTCTATTTCAAAAATTTGTTGTAAACCACATAAAAGTTACAAAATAAAATATATAAAGATACAAATTATTGAAAAGCAATTTCAAAGAATTTTAACGTAAAACAGTTTTATAATAATTTCAATAAAATGCACTCAACTGGAATTATTTCCTTAATAATTATTTTGTATTCGTATTTTTAAAAAATTAACTTCAGTACTTTCTATCATATTTATCCCAATGAGAAACATATTTACAAATATTTTTAGTGGCATTTGTAGTTATATTCCTCTATTAATGAGTCTTTTTGACAAAATAAGAGAATTCACCTAACCAGAGAGTAGGGAAAAATCTATGAAATAATTTCAGACAGAAACAGATTTTCCCCTTCCGAAAGCTGTTAATCGTGCTAGTAGAGGTGTGAGTGTTTTCTGTGTATACGATTGTAAACGCTTTTCTATTATCCCCCTTCAGAGTCGATTGAATGGCGATTACGGCGGTGCCTCAGGGAAGGGATTGCCTGGGACTCCCCGGGGTCTTATGTTCCTCCCCGTCTTCGAAGGGGGTCTTCCTCAAGTCTCGACTCCACTGACCACTACCTCGGGGATACTGCCGCCTCATTTCCCTAATCACCTCAACTCATCGAGTAGCCCCTCAAGACAGTTATCGCCCGTCAGCTCTAACTCACAGAACAATAATGCTCCCCCAACTGCACTCACGGTAAGTTACTTTCGCAACATAGTATTGCAATCTTTAGATTTTTTTTTGAAGACTGATAGATGTAGAAAAGATGAAATAAATGACGGCAATCCCTAAAACAAACAATCCTTAGATTAGATTATAGAAGGTGTGATCACTCAAGGTGACAGCCTGCAGGATTCTGAAGGGGGTCCTCAAGTCTTGACTCCACTGACCACTATCTAAACACCCAAAATCATTTGTATACGCGAAAATGTAGAAGTGCTGACATTATTAAAATGTTATGATTATCTATAAATGTTTATAGCTTCATAAATTTAATAGTATTCTATGCTCTTTTCAATATAATTAAATAATTTCTGAGTAAAAATAATAATTTAGTACTTCTGAGTAAATGAGTAAAATGCTTTCATCTCCCTTTTGTTTAAAAACATTTAAGAGAGCCGGCTTCCTGGCATAGGGGTAGCGCGTCTTTCCCGTGATCTGAGCTGCTCAGGTTCGACTCCCGGTTCGGGCATAGTTGTTCTTTATCTGTGAGGTATGTGATAGTACCCCTCTGTAAAAAGGGGCTGTATTAGCGAATGCGATGAGTGAATAACAAAATTCGTACTTTTGGCCCTAGTTAGCGCTACTACAAAACAAGAAACATTGATTAGGCTTAAATTGCTAATTACCTGAGCGAGCTTGTCCATTGCAAGTGTCATAAGAAACAACAACACTTAAGAGATATTTATGAACATAATATCCCATTATGATACTCATTTAAATTTTGTAACAAAGACTGTTGGTTGTATTTTAAACACCCATGAATTTACAAATTAACATATAAAAAATAAAGTAGGGTTTATTTGTTATATATAAAAATTCTTATCACTACCTTTGGAGTAATTAAGGCCTAAACGTATTTAATCCCTTTTAGATATATTAGAAACATTCGAAATTTGACATTGAAAATGTAAAATTTAACCCCCCCTTTTTTTTATCTCCTCTCTTCTTAGTTTGCTACTGTTTTGGATATTCTAAACATGTTCAGCAGTTTATTTAGCTCTGCTGTTAACAATAAACTTATAATGAATATGACAACTTCGCAGCTTGACCTGCTTAAGCATCCTGACCTAGAGTGTTTGATATCCTGAATATTCAAAGTTCTTTTCAAGTGTTTGAGATTAATCCTATGTTTGCAAATCTCTTACACTGAAAATGATTATTTAAAGAAAACTTAACTTTCATTATTATTTTGGATTAATTTTTATAATTTTCGCTATAATTTTTGTAAATTTCAAGCAATTTTTGAAAAATTGAAATTCGAGACAATATTTTATTTGTCTCAAAACTAAATGTAGATAATTTATTTATAATTTCTTAACTATTTTTAGATCTTAGTCACTCATATGATTCTTTGTCTTGATGATTTCTTTGGAAACCTCATATGATTTTTTTTTCATATTTGAAAAGCATTAATTTAACACTTAAATAAAATCTTTCAAAAAAATAATCGATATTAAAAATTGCAAAGCAAAATTAATCGATAGCCTTTTTACATAATTCGGATATATCATTGGCACTTATGGTTACTTAACAAAACTTTATTAAAGCGTATTTTATTGTAAACCGTTACTTTTGAGAAACGCTTTACAATAAAAATAGAGCAGGTTAGGCCATTACTTTACAAAAGAAGCCATTTACATATACGAGTGTGATTTCACAGTCTAGAAATGCTAAGTGCTTTAATTCGGGGATATAAGTCATGCATTAAAAAAGTTGTCATAAGAGCAACTGAAGTTAAGTTTAAATTCCCTTTCACTAGCTGAAACTTAAAAAAAATATTTCTTGTCGTTAAATATCTTTTATGTTAATTTTAATAAAACTTGCAAAATATTTCAAGTAAACGAAAGAAAAGAGAAATAGAATAAACAACAGAGAAAAGAGACTGAAAACAAACAAAATAAAATCAAGTTCCTGCAGACGAAAGTTTAACTAAGCGTAACTGAAAATTCATATGTTTTTTTTTCTACATAATTTCAGAAAAGGTGACATACATCCCTTACATAGTTTAAGAAAATTTTATCTTTTTTATTCTTTCTCATAGTGCGTATGTTTTTTTGTATTTCTAATGATAATGTTTTACGTTTCCACTAAATGGTGGTCACAGCTCCAAATTCATATTGGGATCTAATAACATTTTTATAAAATTAATAACAACATTTTAGAAAAAAAAATCGCATTTTTAAACACAAAGTATATAAGACAAAACTATTACTTATTTATTTACACAGTACTATTAAATTTTCCATCTTTCAACAAAGTTTCCAAAATCAAAACTTAGATCTTCCTAAATAAAAATATTTACTCCCTAGTACCCAGACCAAGCGTTTCGAAAGCCAACCCTTAATTCTGCTCCGAGAGAATCAATTTTAGGGTAGATGGAAACAATTCCCCGGTTTCATTTTTAAAGAGCCCGACTGATATCTAAAAGAGAAACAATCCTTTTGGTCGGAAAGCAACTCCCTCGTAGATTTTGAGCCGACAATGGTTGTCGGAAGCGAAACCCCTCCCAGCTATTTCAGCACTTACCAGAATTGAAGATTCCAAATCAACTTGTTATGCTTTCTGATCGGCAAGAGTGGAATGGAATCTCTCTTTATTTAATAGCGGGTTCTGCCTCGGGCACTCCGCTTAGTCCCTTAACAATGTCTTGCAAACTGAAGGGGGTCAATATTGGACGGTGCAATGCGCTGAAGTGCCGCTTTGTAAAGGAGGAGATGTAATTAGAAGAGAGGTAACTTGCCCGAGAGTTTGCTTTGATTTCTCTTGGCATTCTTGAGTAAGTAAACTGTCCGCTTCAAGGAAGTTCTACCCGAACAAAGAGCTGCCTTTCGATCATTTATTAAAGGATTAATTTGTGCAGGAAAACTTGACCTCGTCCAAAGCAAACAGCGAGGACTTTTATTGAGTGCGTCTGCTGGAAATGTTCATTCAAATGCATTCATCTCGCTTGGGCAACGCTAGCGAAAATCGTTGTATTGAGCACGCCGTAACCCCAGAGTCATAAGGGGATGGAGAGATGAATTTTATTTGTGGTTGGAGAGCTGCGACCATCTTCACAGTAATGAATGACAAACGTTGAATCAATCCTTTGAGAGAACGGGGTACTCTTTTATATTAATTGTTAATCAAATTAACAGCTAGCTTATGCTTTTAAGTAGCCTCATGCATACCACCCGTGGGTAGAATAAGTGTTCACGAAAGTGGCTATTGCACGAGATTCCAGGAATATTTTCTCATTTATTAGAAAGGTAGAAGGAACGAGAGCTGGAATTAATTCCAGCGAATAAATACTGGATTAGATGTTACATTTCGAAATGGAAAACTGATTAATTACACTCGATATATATATATATATATATATATATATAAGTAAAATATTGAACATATTGTTATACGTATTATAATTTGCAGCAATATATTAAATATTGTATTAATAAAGTAAAATTATTAAAATTTTAATTAATTATTATTTTTTAAATATTAAATTTCAAAATTATAAAAATTTATGACAATTTGAAATTTTCATGCCACTGGTATACACTAAATATTACTATTTTACACTAATTATTATTTTTCTAATATTACATTTCAAAATTATCTTATAAAAAATTATGACAATTTGAAATTTTCATGCCACGGGTTTACACTAATTATTATTTTTCTAATACTACATTTCAAAATTGTTTTATAAAAATTTATGACAATTTGAAATTTTCATACCGCGGGTTTACACTAATTATTACTATTTTACAATAATTGTTATTTTTCTAATATTACATTTCAAAATTATCTTATAAAAATTTATGATAATTTGAAATTTTCATGCCACGAATTCCTTCAGTACTAATTATTACTATTTTATACTAATTATTATTTTTCTAATATTACATTTCAAAATTATCTTATAAAAATTTATGGCAATTTGAAATTTTTATGCCACGGGTTCCAAAATTTTAATCAGTTATTCATATCAGTGCTGAATAGCGTAATTTTTATCCGAAATATTTAATTAAATTAATAATAAAATTAAGACGGGAAGTGATAAATAATTAATGCGAGATAGTTTTCCATTTTTTTTCTTTTCAATTAGACTTGAAAAGCAAACATTAACATTAACAAAATTCTTTGAAAATTCTTACCTATTTATTAATTAAAATAAACAATGAAAGTTAAAAAAATAATTGCATTTTTTCTTATCTAAATTATGATATTTCATTTAAAATGAAATATAGTTTTATTAATGCAATTATGGAATGGTAAATTTGGAATAAATATGATTATGATTTTATTAAAAAGTCCTAATTGAGATAAATATGCGAACTTAAATAGTCTAAATGTCTGAATAAAAAAAAGAATTTTTAAAATAATATTGCTATTTTATCTTATTAAAATATCTAACTATCATTTTATTATAAAAACACCAAATTTTATTTTCTCGTGCTCATAGTTACGAAAGTAACAAAACTTTCTCCATGATCATAGAACAGTAATTCAATATTCGAGCTCTCTTCATTTGTTTCATGCTTTAATGAATATTGAGTTATGTAATAAAACAAACTTAAAATATATAACACAATTAATGACAAAACTCGAGATTACAAAGTTACAATACTCGTTCAGTCATTCAAAAATCGAATGATGTAATGTAATTTTGAGTCTATACTTGAAATGAAAAGATCTCTCTTTTTACTCAAACAATGAGAGATGTAACCTGGTGCTCATCGAAAATTGAAGAGCCACTGAAGTTGGCAGGCTTTGTTCCTCAACACGCCTTATCTCCTGAACCTACAAAATAATAAGGTAACCAACCGCTATAGAGTTATTGTATTTAATGAAGTTTGGCATAAGTTTCCCACTTTGGCGCCAAGTCTTGTCTTTATTTAATTATACATTGATTTCAGATGTTTCTGTTATCAATTGAAAGAATAATACCAACTCACTTGTAATTTTCATGATCTATAATAATTATTTTCTATATATGTCCGCAAGGCTTCAATCATGAAGCAATATTCTGTGTAAGAGATTTTTGAACTATATCTAATTAATAATTAAAAACAACATTGAAGGGGGGAGGCTAGAAAGAAGCCTTTTTAAGTTTTCACCTTCAGTTTTATCCTCAGCAAAAGAAAATTGTTAAGTTTATTTTTGAGACTTAAAACTTTCCATTTTGTTTTCTGAAGGACTGCTTTAATTTTAATTTCTATTTATCTATTTTAATATTTATCAGTGCACCTTTAATTTTATTCTCCAGCTTTCAAGTCCAGAATATCTACTATATCTGAAAAAATATCTATATCTGCAATATAAAGAACAGAAAAGGTTTGAGAAACTTTATACTACTGAAGCAATTCCGAAAATATTTAAAATATATTGCTCAGCATTTGATAATCAGTAATGAATGCACTACATTATTATGGAAATATGTTTATGTTTTACCACGATGTTTATAATAATATGGACAGCAAATTTCTGTAATTCCAGAAAGATACTTCTGAGAGAACCAATTGAATGAATTATAATATTTCATTGATTATTTTTCAAACTTTTTTTATTTTAAACTAGATAAAAGAAATTTATTGAATTTAGTATAAAGGATAAACTTATGTCTATTCTGGAATGATTTCATTTGAACTTACATTTTGAAAATAGCATAGAAGAGAATGTTTTAAAACATTTCAGAAATCTGGTTGCGGGATAATAAAGCATTAGTTACCAATAATAGCTGTTTGACAAGAACAAAATAAGAAACAAATATTTTCATATATTTCTTCCATAAGAAAATTTTCAAAGGGCATTTTTTAAATGCATATTTATATTCCAGTGATTTTTTTTTCAATGATGATTCGCACTAGCATAAAAAAGTATCACGAAGAAGAATTAAATAAATATAATTAATTTAAAGAAGATGACATTTCATCCTCAGAAATTTAAGAATTCAAATAAATAAATGAAATGATAAGAAGAAAAATTCAAACAGAAAGTCATAAATTAGAGTGTCTAACCTCAAAGATATATCTAATTCCACGTTTAATTTCTTAATTTTTTGTGTGCTCTTGGTAATAATTTTTTATATTTCCGTGCAGGTTTAAACAAATCTTAATTTTGTTCTATACTTCAAAATACTCCTTTTATTTTCTTTTAAAACAATCACAAGTGCACTAAGCTGTAACTTAGTGTCTGTTTTAGGATTTTAAATTTAAAAAAAATGTAAGAATTTTTGGAAAATTAAACAAATAAAGTTATTAAAATATAGTATATATATATATTTAGGTTTTAAGTTTTAATTGCTCGTGTAATTAGTTTTTTAATAATGTACGACCATATACAAAAGGAAGCAAAATTTAATCACGAATATGTGGCTATAAATATTATTTAGTTATACATACAGTTTGTAGAAAAAGCATAAAATGTTACTGAATTTTCTTAAGTTTTTATTATGAAAGAGTTTTCTTTCTTTGAAAATGGGTTTCACTGAGTATGATTGCTTAGAGAGTGGATCATGTTTCCGTATAATGTCTCTAAGTTGAATGTGTTTGGAATTTTATTTCGGAAAACTAGTTAATATGACAATTGGGGGGGGGATATTCAGTATATTCAGGCAGCAGACGAAACATGGAATAAAATTAGGAAACTTACAGTGAGGTCTGAAATTTTATGAAAAATTTCGGTATTTCGAAGATCTCATCAAAGCTTTATTCAGCAAGCTTTTATGTATAGGCAAACCATTGCACAAATTTGAAGGAAAATTTATAGTAATAGAAGTTTGAGCATATTCTCTATAGTAGTTTTATAATCATTCCAATGTAATTTTAAGTATTACAAAATTATGATAGCATAAACTGCTATTAAGATTTATATACTATGAGTTCCCTTCCCCCACCTTTTTTTTAAAATTTGGACATCCAAGTTTAAATTACGACCACGCAAGTCAACAAGACATCCTGTTTCAGCACATCAGTTTCAGTTGTAATGACTAAGCATATCTCTCCCAACTTCATCTAATCAATAATCTTTCCTACAAGCAATATCAGACATATTTCTCTTTTTGACTTCTAAAATAACACATTGATTGATAAATTAATTTTGCCTTAAAATCTATTAATTAAAATAAAATGAACATTGATGAATTATTTAATATTGTGCCAAGAATCCTTTTAATTAATATTCATCACATGTTTGGTTTAAAAAAATTAAAAAGAAAGTTTCCCTACTTATTCTATAAAAATATATATACTAGGCGGCTTTAATATATATATATATATATATATATATATATATATATATATATATATACTAGCCATAGTAAAGTTAAAAAAAGAAAGAAAAGATGTTTAATTAATGTTTTACGTAGATTTCGAACTGAAGGAGGTTGAAGATTGTAATTTAAAGTATCTTAACTTTTTAGATTTATTAGCGATACGGCACTGTGATACAATATATTACAACAGACAGTAGGAAAGTCATTCCGAGATTTTTTCTTTTTTTAACCTCTGAAACAATAAAGCAAAATCAACAAATAATTTAGACTCTACTCATAATGATAATGACGTTTTCTGCGTTTGGAGCAAGAAGTTACCAAGGAAGACATTTTATTAATGCTATAAAATCTCTATGAAAGATTATCATAATAATTATTGTTTATCATTGCACAATAAATATTGTATACTAAAATTTTAGTGCAATATAGTGCTAGGGATTGGAATTCATTGATAAAAAAAATAAATTTGCGTATCAAATTTTTTTTTATTTCTTCCTATAATACCTATCATATCTGATTCCTTCAAGAAATTTTATCTTTAATTCTACTTTTCCGTGCTTAATTGAAAGCACGAAAAATAAAATTTTCATGATAGAAAAATATTTAAATTTATTTTAGAATAACTTTATTATTTTCTTCTATAAACTGAGTTTGCGTGTTCTTGGGGCTCTAAAATCAATTAGTAGTAAAACGTGGTGGCATGAGTATGAAGGTGTCAAAAGATGCTTTAAAATGGCCTTTAAAATTTAGAATCACAGGCATTAGATACTTGATCATCAGGAAGAAGAAATTAATGGTCCTTGTAAACATTTTGAAGATCTTAAAATTTATCTAACTAAAGATAAGCACTTTAGAATCTATTTGCAAGAAAATAGTTAAAAATGAAAATCTCTCAAAGATTAATAATTACATTTTTGATTAGTTTCCACAATAATTTTTCAAATACCAGATACAGTATACCAATATCCTAATCTGTTAACTGATAACAATACTTTACTCTTGTATATTCATATCTGTTGATTTAAGGGCCATGGTAGTCTAAATGCAAAGTCTCAGCTTGAAGGATCACGATTTCGAATTGTTTAATACTTTAACATAATGCACTTCATGCGGGAAGTGGAAGTTAGAAGAAAGATTCCCGAAGATCTCATGTGTCATTAGTTTCTTCTATAAACTGAGTTTGTGTGGTTTTGAGGCACTAAAACTAATTAGTAGTAAAGCATGGATGCATGACTATAAAGACACCAAAAGTTGCTTTTAAATGGTTTTTAAAACCTTAATTATAAGAAGCAATGGTGAGGAGTAAAGACATTGGAATCTCTTTTCAAGGCAGGATAATTGATACGTTAAATTAGAAATACTTCCTGGTACATTACAGATAAGTAACGCTGTGAAAAGTTAATTTCCATAGAAGATCATTAATAAGTATAATTTCTGCCCAGTTATCGTTAATATTTGAGAAATTATGATTTTTTTCAAACAATTAGCAAACGAAACTTTTAAACATAAGATAGTCTAAAGTTATTTTTTCTAGATTGACTATTTCTCAAAAAATGCACAAGCATTTTTAATACAGCGCTTTTGTCTAGGTATTTACATTTTGTCAAGATATCACTATAGTATAATAATATAAATCATGGGAATTGGTAAATAGCTTAACACATCAGAAAAAGATTATCGCTTTTTTACACCCAAAAATGCATCCACAAGATTCTTTCTCCTTTTTGAGCACAAATTTTCTTGGAATTCCTAAGAGTAACTGTAATTCCTTGAAATATAAACAAGAATATCAGAACCTGTAATACTGAAAAGAAGTTTTTGTAAAAGCCTTTTTCAAGCGTGTCAATTCAAGCACTATTCGTTGCATGTATTATACTACGAAACGATTTCAGCTAACAGATAAAAATTTACACGCATTTGTTTACTGTTTATCCCTTTGTAATCCTTCGGTGAATTCTCTTTTGAATTGTTTATCCGGCGAATATCCCCTTTTCCGAAAGTGTTGTTTCGCGATCGAAAGGGATAAAGCAATTTCTCCAGCGACGTGCCAGCAGCATCTCTTAAAAACTGTCCACGAACGATCCCTGCATACTGAGCACCGCCTGGAGGGTCCATGCTGGTCTCCTGCAACACAAGCAAATTGTGTTTCCTCTATACGAGCTTTTATAGATTTTCAACAATTATAGGAAGCGTTTCGGAAACGGTGAAGAGTGCCGGAAAATTCCTCTGGGAGCCTAAAGTCGTTAAGAGATTTTTGCGGAGGTAAGGCTAGAAAAACAAGCCACGCGTCGGTATCGCAGCTGCACATTGTTTTTATTCGTCGCTTTGTTTTTATTGAATTAGAGTCGTCCGTGAGTGCAGACACAATTGGTCGGAATGCAAAAGAGGAGAAAGTGCCTTTCCACTTTCGATTACCTTTCCCGATGCACTCCGGAGACAAAAGCAGCGAGGAGGAATGGATGGTTGTGTCATAACAAGGAAAAGTCAATTTACCGAGAAGCGAAAACTCCCTGCAACCGCGAGAAAAGGAAGCAAAATCAAAGGCTCGGCACAATGAGCAGAGCGCGATTTGTTTTCCTTTTATCCTCTATTGTTGGCCTGCACTTCATCTGCATGAATTTTTCATGTCTTAATGTAGCCCGATTGAATAATGAACATTTACAATGCAGGACCCTCTCTTCCTGTCTGTGTGCTCGGGAGCTTCCTCCTTTGAAAGCAGCCCACCCCCACCGTTTCCTTCGCCTGCCTCTTAATATTTCATGGAGGCCGCTCCTTCCGCCTTTTGTTCGCCTGCGCTCCGTGTCGGGACATGAAAGATTGAAGACGGAGGAGGGGGACTCCATGTTGATTCAATTGGAGAGCAACAGTGCTCGCGCTACGTGAATGGCAATTATTTCGACTCCATCGACGCACTGATTTACATGGGACTCCACGTTTGTGCAAAAAATTCCATTAAACCACTTTGCAGACCCCTCCCACCCACACGCAAATAAAAAGAAATCGTAAAAATCCTCCGCATCCCTGACAGTTTATTAAACAACGGGTTGCTTGTTTCTTTCTCTTTCGTACGAGAGGTTCGAGGGAAACCATTCGGAAAACACTGTTTTACCTCTCCAGAAATGACAGAATGCGAGTCAGAAACAAAAAATATTGACGTCATTTTGATGAAAAATGGCGCTCTTTGTTCGCTTCGCATTGAAATGCCAACAAAGAAGAGGATTATTTTTGTTCAGGCTCGATGTCCGAAATCCACAAAACATGAAATTATTGGACGTGAAATTTACACAAAGACATGAAAGATATATGTCCCTCTCTTTTGAAGTCTGAATGTAGAAGCGAGATGTAAATATTTATGCTACATGACGTAATGGTACAATAGGCGCAGTGGTCTTAAATTTTATCGCCTTATAATCTACACAAAATAAAATGAGTAATAGGAAATTGCGCAATGATAAATTTCATATCTTTATTTGAATCTGTGTTATTTTTCTGTAATAATCAATTTCGTTTTATTGAGTCTCGGATATATGGTTAAAAAAGACGGCAAAAAATATTTTTCCAAGTCTCTTCCTTTTATTGGTTTTTAATGAATTGTGACAGACTTAATATTTTGTCTGTTTATTTTAACTAGAATGAGAGACTGAAGCTCGCAACAATTAATTCATTTGTTATATCAGTAAAAGCGTTTTAATAATAATAATAATAATAGTAAAAGCCCTCAATATTAAAGGTTTTTTTTGAAAACAAAATTTGAAATAATACTACCGATGATTGTTTAAAATTTGTATTAGTGTTTTATTCCTCAGTTCTTCATTCATTATTATTTTTATATCGTAAAATTTAAATTATTTTAATGAAATCTCTTTGTGCATCGTTTTTCACACTTAATGTGAATTATATAACTTTCATATTCACGTCTTAGATAATTAGGTTATTAATTTCTTATATCATTTCAAAGTAAATCTTTCAGCTTTTTTAAAGCCGAATTATATGTATGAATTAAAACAAAATCAATTCTGAGCCATTCATGGAAAGGATAATCAAACAAAAGTTTTATTTCGCTTAAAAATTTCAATTAGAAAATTTACATTCCATTGAACACAGGGTTTTTTTTTTTCTGTAGAAGCCAATGTATTTTGTGAACTAAAGAGAATCAACTTTTCTTTCCTACCATACTCGCATTGTTTGATGAGTTACAAAACTGATGATGTTTAAAGAGGTGCAGGGACTGATATTCGTTAGTTTCTCAAAATTCGGGAGGAGAAGGGAATAAAAGCTTTTATAATTATTTTTTTATTTCTTAGATTCTTTTAGTAAAAAATAATTTCATTCTTTCAATCGGGTGTAAAAATTAGATTTATTATGAGTTATTGATTATTTTCGTAGGATATACCAGAAACTTAAATACTTTTAATGTATGTTACGGTTAATGTGATTAATCCGATAAATATATATAATAACCGGTAATTGTGTCTAAGCAAACACCACTAAATTTACAGGTGATTATGCGTAATTACCGATTATTATATATGATCACCAGTTTATTACTTTTATCGCAACACACACACACACA
>JAOUZG010016587.1:15927129-15939565 GCA_026289955.1 Argiope argentata | reverse complement strand
CACACACACACACACACACACACACACACACACACACACACACACACTTCCATGCTGCTAGTAATTGTTTCGCTCGTTGTACTGCTTTCCACTTTTAACGATAGAAATATTTTTCTGCAGTAGGTTATTAAAAATTCTTTTAAGGAAGTAAAATAAATCCCCAATCATTATTATGAGCACATGTCTGCTCTACGAATAAAAAGTGTCTAGTACAGATTACCGATTGAATCAAATGTAAACTCTATAAATTCATAGATCTCTCTGAATATGATAATTCGACATCTTTAAAGAAAAATAAATTGAATTAATAAACATAACTTCACTAATCTATGTAAATTCGATTCGTTCACAGTATTTTTAAATAGAAGTTTATTGCAATATTTTGACGGAATATTTTGTGCATATATATACCAATGCTAGGCCCTTTTGCCCAGCCTCAATTGCAATTTTAATCAGAATAGTTAAATACATAAAGATTAGAATTGCTATTAAAAGAAGATAAACGACCATATATAAAAACAGAACAGAGACAAGAATTTTGTTAAATGACAATAAAAGGCATTCTACATGAGAAGGAGATTTATTACGAAAATGTGCTAGAATATTAATAATTGTGTAGGAAAAACTCATCAATATTTATTTGATAAAATAGAATATGTATTTGGCTTGTTACAGAGTGTTATACTGGATATTTCTCACTTTTTGTAGAAATAGCATTAATAATAGCATAAACTTTATAATTTTCACCATTCTAGAAAAATTTCTAAAACTTACAGAAAATCAATGTTAATAGATATCTCTACTTTGTGAAGAATCTAATCAAAACTACTTTTCTCCATTATTTTTTGTATTTTAATACTAGGAAATCGATTGTCCTCAGCGTATATGTTACCTTTAAAAACGCCCAAATCCCTCAATGCTAGAATTCAATGGGAAAAGTCATTAGCATATTTATGGGATCGTGTTTTAAGTTTTTATAAGAACGAATTACACTTACATTAAAGGAATTTGTTGTGTTGGTTCTTACTGAAAGGATTAAAGATGGAAGAGAAAAACGTGCCATTGAAAAAGCATGATAATTTTTAAATTTTTTAAAATCAAAAATCTATTCTTTTTTGACGTCTTAGTGCACAAAACGCGTTGTTTTATAGTCTGTTTTTTCAATCACTCATTTTCTTACTTTATTAAAACTTCTTATGTGCCACGATGTCTTAGAGGTTAAGTCTAGATTTCAGTACTATTTTGTTCCAGTTTTGAAATACTTATAGATTACTTATAGATTTAATATTAGAATTAAGCTTTTGAAAAGAGTGGAATAAACCTTATCTGAAAACTTATAGAATTCGATTTGTGATACTATCTAATATAGAAACGTAGAGGACATCTTTACAAATATTAAAGTCCCGAAATAAAAACAGAAACCTCTTTCTTTTCTGTTTCAAGATAAAAGAAGAAAGAATGTTTTGCATTCTTTCTTCATTGCTTTTGGCATTGTTAGAAGATGCACCAGTTTTCTTCAAAGTCTATAAAATCTTAAAGGATACAATAGAAAAAACCACTTTGTGGACACTGGAAAAGACATTTTTTCCCGATTGCCCTTTCAGAAGTGGACTGAATAAATAAGTGAACAAAAAAAAAAATGAAATAGTCTCTGAAACAGGGAGGCTATTTCAAGAAAATAGAAGAATAAAACTCAAATACAGCCAATGTCATCTTAAGGGAAATGCACTTGATGTTTTTATACTCTATTCCGTTATTATATTTTCACTCGGGGACAAAGCATTGATATTTAAATAAAAATATATGGATAGATTTGTGTCCTCTTCAACAATTTTTAAAATCTATAAATACCGCAGTGAGCCTAAATTCAGTTAAATATACAAATTTATTTCTATTTTTGGACTATATTTGACCATAGATTTTATTTCATTTGATTATAGACTCCCCCACCTTTTTTTTGAAGGAAAACATGTTATTGATATATGGTTCAAATATAAAAAAATAATATTCAAAATCGCTTTTTAATTTCCTTTCTCTTTTCCTTTTCTACAAATTTATCAATTTCAAAAACCGCATCACATGGTAATTTCTAAACAATAGTAAGAGTAAAAACGTTTACTATAGTTTAGAAACTTTCCATAGCAACTCAATATTGTATTCAAGACCTGAAACATCTATTATATATAAAAAAAACCTAACCATCTCTTTTATATAAAAAAATCTTTATAAATATAATTATGTTGAGAGAATAAATTAAGAAAGTTTTCTGAATTTCCTATATTTATTCTTAGAAGCACGATGAAAATCGCTTTAATTTCATTTACAAGCAAAAAAATAATAATAATAATAATAACATTTAAAAAAATAAGATTTTGACCATTCAGTTTTTTTTTCAAACATATTTTGAATTAAAAAAAAAAAGAAGAAAACCATTAACTAGTTTCCAAATTTTTAACCTTTGGTTGCTTTAAAAAATCTTATAAATCAATAAGAACTATTTTTTTATATCCTAGAAAAATATTAATTCTATGCATCTTTTGAGAATGATTTTGAATTAATCAGTTTCGATTAATTTACATGTTCGATACATTCCTGAAGTATCAGATTAAAATCAAGGTTACAGGCAAATATTTTTAAGAGAGCAGTTTCATTTCATTACAGGCTGGTTTCAAAATTTTAAATGTAGAAGGATTTAGGATTTTCGTGCATATATATCCATTTTATTTTTATTCTATATTTATTAAACAATTAAATAAATAGTTAATGATTCAATAAGTACCATGTAGGTTATAGCAAAGTATTATTGAGCAGTAGGAGTCAGAGAATGAAATTTATAGGCTCTGTTCACTGGCTATATTCTTAAGTAATTTTATGCAAAAATATGTTGACCAATTTGTATATTAGCAACACAACATTTGGACTGGTTTCAGGTTCACCTTAAAATAAAACAAATTTATGGGACAGTTTAATATGTTGACCAATTTGTATATTAGCAACACAACATTTGGACTGGTTTCAGGTTCACCTTAAAATAAAATAAATTTATGGGACAGTTTACCTTAAAAGACCTCTATTCAACCCAAGCCTATGCATTGAAAATAAGTCATTCTATTTAAGGAGCTTCCTTATTGTTTTAAAGTCGCTTTGATTAAAGGAAAAATAACGGCCCCCTCTTAATTAAGGACATATTGCTTATGATATAATAAGAAGGTACTATACCTTCTATATTAAGTAAAATAAATGTGATTCTAAATTACCTGCGTATATACATTCGAAATAAAGAAAGGTTAGAAGCACCACTTCCATAAATAAATAATGTTAAATATTAGTTCTTGATTCCTTCTGTGACTACGTTCACTTAAAAAGAATCAAAATTGTTCATTTTTGCAAGCATATAAGTACTGTCTATTGATTCGACAGATTTTCTGTTTTGTTTCGTTTCTGCAGTATTTTATTCATGACCCCCCCCCCCAAAATCAGCATTGTGTAAGTCACTCTCCATGCTTTCATTTTTAATTGCATATGAAGATGCTGTTTACACATCTCAAATTAATTTAATTGTGCTAAATATATATATTTTTTAATTTTTAAAGCTTCATTTTCTTTCTTGAAAATTTGAAAAACGCTATTTATGGAATAATTATGTTTTTACCTGTCTTTTAAATTTTGACTTTTTAAAAATTCAGGGGATTAAGATAAAGACAAATTTAATAGGAATACATTTTAGTAAATTTCATATCATAAACGAAAGATAATTTAGATATTTAAAAATATGGAATTAGTTGTACAAAATAAAAATTTATTCGATATTTATATTGTTTAAGAGTTGCTGAGCTTTGGAAAACGTGCCAAAAAGCAATTTTTATATTACTTTTACTGGTAAAATGCACATAAATTTGTTAAGTTTATGATTTAAAACGTTGTAAATAGAAATTTAGTCACTTGCTTACTACAGCTTGATTTTCCCTTGGCAATTCTTTTTCTCAATACTCGACTACAATTGGGACTCCAATTGGGAAACAATTGAAAAAGGCGAAATAAACACAAATAATAATGGAAAACTTTTATTAAAAGAATTAAATTTTTTTCTAGACATTATAATATATATTTAATCATATTCAATTAATTTTCTTTAAAATTTTCCTAAGAAAGTCTGTTGCTATTAAAATTGAAAACAAGTAAAATACATCTCTTTCGAGGTTGGAACTACATGTTTCAACGTAAAAAAATGATAAGTGATGTAAAATGATGGCGTTAGAAGATGTTTCATTTATTCTTATAAAATGATATTTGTGATTGTTTTTTAGCTGACGCAAATAAATTAAAATGACTCAAAATAGCAATAGAGATTTCTTTGAATGTGTTTGCGACCAATTCAAAAGTCCAGGATTTGGGAATTTCTGAATTCCTAAAGTTCCAAAATTTTCATTATAAAAAAATCATATATAATGTAGAATTTTTAATGAAAAAAGTCTTATTAGGTTGTATTTTTTTGAAAATTTTGTTTATAGATTTATTTCTCAAAACGGCTGTTTTTATTTCAATAAATCATACATGTTCAAAATAATTATTCACAATACCCAATTTGTTGGATAAACATCTCACTCTACATATGTGCATATGTATATTAGCAAGAGAAAAAATTAATACCCGTTAGTTTTGTAAATGTTTACAACTTGCGTCCTTTTCAAAATTAACGATATTTATGTTGATATTAAAATAATTTAAAATTATAAAGTTTTGATTCGACGCAATCAGAATGCAAAAACATATTAAATTAAAGCGTAAACATTATCATTTATTTAAATATTAATGAATTTTCATTCAGTTTCAGCTTACTACTTTTAAAACTGTATGACTTGTTATCACAATATTATACAAAATTGAGCTTTAGTAACGATTTTAATACTTAATTAGAGTAAATAGCCTTTTTGCCTATTACTTATAAATACCGCCTTATGAAAAAGAGTATTTATATGCAGATTTTCATTTTATGGACATTTCATTAAATACACGAATCAGGGAAAGTCATCAAAGCCACTTGATAATAAAAGATCTGCGGTTAATATGGTGCTCATTTTTTTACGGAAATGAAATATTGATTCGTATAGTATTTAATTCTTAATTAGATTTCAAATTTTAAAAACTAAAAAAATTATAAATATATTTTTTGATTATTACTTTAATATTTTAATATATGAACATCCTAAAAATCCTTCACTACATTAAACTTCATTCTGAGTTCAATTTTCTAACCCCTCTCCTTCCCTTTTAAGTTTTGAATTTTTAGATAAATTCTGAAGATAAAATCAAATATTAAATTTAAAAAGTTAAAGTTATTTCGTCTTTGAATTACAGTATTCTTATACACACAGAGAGAAAAATCGATATATTTTTTCTTTGACGGATTTCGTGAGAACATAAATCTCACTATAAAAAATCATAAAATGTCATCAATAAAATTTGATGCAAAGTTCACATACTAAATTTCGCTCCTCTAATTTGTTAAAATTTTCAGACTATCCTGTTTACAGACATAATTTCTGAAAATCCCGAAGAAGGTATTAAACGTGATGATTCATCAAAATAACGAGGTTGATAATTTTGACTATTACAATTCTTTCTCTTTTTTATTTTCTGTATTCGTACAAAGTCAAATGGCGGAATACATTTTTTTTTAAATTTTAAAGTAACACATTATTAATCCACTCTAATTCATGCTTATTGATTTGATGAACTTTCAGGCATACGAATCGGTTTGCAGCTGCAGAAAGACTGTTTTCAAGCGTATATTGTACATGGTGGTTCGTAGTCTAAGACAACATCTAACAAGTCGAATTACCAAAATAATCAACAGATGGATATTCAAAATAAATTTAACACACACTAAGTGTACAGACAGGGTTGGGTTTTTAATCGTAGTATAGGATATATAATTTGAAACAGCAACGAGAAAGCTAAGGAAATTAAACTTGTGACAAAATTGTGATGTTCTTTTAATTAGAATACTCTGTTCTAATTAAAAGAATCCCCACATTTGTTTAAATTAATTGTTTAGCTTTATTTCAATTAAGTAAATTAAAATAGTCATTGTACAAAAGTCTCTTGTTGATTTATTAGCTCTCACTTAAACAACTACTCAGTTAATGAGTATTCGAATTGAATTTTAAGCGTTTGTAGATATTTGCGTTTACAGACTCGCTAGAAAATTAATTGTCTGCCGAAGGAACTTCAAGAGGTTACTTAGTTTTAACTTATAACAAATTATAAACTACTGAAACAGAAAATTTATCTAATTCTTCTAATTGCGCTTGTGATGGAAAAATAGTGATTTAGAATATTTAGAAAGAAACCGATAATTTACGAATCACCGATATTTTAAAAATACTTTAACTTTCCATGTCCCAATCAAAGTGATCCACATTTGATTAATTAGATGTATATATTTTATATCAGAGCATATTAAATATTCTAATATTTCACCCACGATTGTTTATTATCTGAGAAATTTAACAATTTACATTCAATTTTAGACAAATATTTTATTAAGAATCTAGAAAACATCGCTAAAAAAAAGATATACAAAAAAGCAATGTTTATAAGATGATTCAAAATATTTGTTCGAGATTCACTTATTGATTATTTATACTGATATTATTTATCAGTTCAAATTATTAACCTCGTTTTTCAGAGTTAACGTATAGCTGTTGAATACCACAAATCCAGGTCTCAACAAGATCAGTTGCACTGGAACATTTGACCTGCGTGGATAATTTTTTCGGGGTCTTAATATCTTTAAGTTGAAACGGAAAGACAATAAACCAAATATCGAAAGTCTTTTGAAGTTAAGGAAGGAAGCATTTGTACAGCCGGAAAAAGTCAAAGGAAAAATTAGGAAATTCGAACGATTTGCATTCTTTTGAAATGAAAGAATTATTCATTTTAGAGATGTTTTTCTTCTTGCCCTCAATGTGCTTACTTATGAAACATAATTGACAAGTAGAAGGTAAGTTATTTTCATAATATTTAGACTCTAAAATAAGATGTTTCCCATTCCCTACTTTAACGCAATGCATAATCTCAGAAAGCAAAAATGTCGATACTATATTTCTCTTGTTCGAAAGTTGCGGAGTTTTTAAATATCTAATTAATTTTCATGCTTTTTTCAACTTCACGTGCTATTATGGTTAATCCCAATTTTTCTGGTAGGTTTCTCTAAAATTCCTCATATTCAGATTCTCATCCGTCTTGTAATTCTGCATTCCAGCGCTTATCGAACCTTCCTAGTTACAATGAGACCATTCTGTTCTGGTAGCAAGATCTTTATTTCGGTGGTGGTAGGGCACAAGTTTGAAAACCGTTTCTATCAAAGATCTTTTGTGTATGTAAATTTGGTGAATGGTAAATTTGATACCTGGCATACTTTCTGTCAATGATGTGATGTAGGTGTTTGAAGAGAGCGTGACGTTTGGGAGTCATCTTCATCTTCTATCAACGGTTCAAACTAATGAGATCCGTTACAAAATAGTCACCGTGTTGCTTTAAAAGTCCTATTCATATATTTGGGCCAAATCCTGCTTATGGTACTTGCTACACGTGACAAAAATGTTTTATCCTGCGTTAAGTTCAATGTATCAAATATGCTTAGGTCAGAGATTAATACATGATTTGCATTTTGCAGAGTTCCAACAATTTTTATTATTTATTTCATCCTTTTTTTTTATTTAGGTTATATCTGTTCTTTTCAGAGAAAAACAGTGAAATAAATAATAAGATAGGATATAATTTGGAAATGGTGTGACGTTCGTGAGTCATCCTCATCTTCTATCAATGGTTCAAAGCAATGAGATCCATTACAAAACAATTATCGTGTTGCTTTAAAAGTCTTATTCATATATTTGGACCAAATCCTGCTTATAGTACTTGCTACACAGGACAAAAATGTATTATCCTGCGTTTAGTTCAGTGTATGAAATAAGCTAAGGTCAGGGAATAATACATGATTTGCATTTTGCAGAGTCATAGCATTTTTTAATATTTATTTCATCATATTTCTTTTATTTAGGTTACAGTTGTTCCGGTCAGAGAAAAACATTGAAAATATATCCAAGAATAACTTCCTTAAATTGCAACTCAATAACTATAATTGTATCTTAAATTTCTGCGTGGTTTCTCTTCCCCCTTCCCACTCATTTTTTCCCCTTTCACGCGACACCCTCAACGATCTCGGGGCTCAAGAGTAGGACGAAAAATGATAGCAAGGCCTACGACCTTGGGAGAAATGGGAGGGGATGTCAAGCCCCATTTCCATCAGAAAAGGCATTGACCCCCTCTCCCTGTCCCCCTTTAGTGGTTGAACAACAAACATGCCGTCGTAGACGTCACCCTTAACTGATCCCCATGACACACGTTGGCACTGTGCCAGAGAGATTCGAGTACTTCCGTATTTATACATATGATCCTCATTGATATACACCGATCCGAAGAGAAGTGTTCTTTTAGGTGAGTGTCTGGGTAGCTCGAAAGTTCAAAAGTTTTCAGGTTGTATGTTTGCAAAACATGTTTGAGAGATTTTTCACACCTAACATTTTTGAAAAAAAAAAAAAAATGTGGTAGATACAGTAGAATTCAAATTTGTGTTTCTTTACCTCTATTTCAAATAAGATAATCGGATTAATTTCATTTATAGACATAATTTTAATCTAGTAAAAAAAGGCAAATATTTGTGGATTGAAGTGACACGTTCGTTTTTCTGAAGTGCCTGTAAAAATATTTTATTGCCAAAGAAATCATCTTCCATTCAAACAATATATTTAGAGAAAGCATTTCTTATATAGAATTTCATTATAATCAGGAAAAGGCTGGCTTCATGGTGAACGGATACATTCGCTTCACTTTGGATCTAAATGATTACAAATTTGTATTGATTTTATGATTTGAGTGTGACAGTATTTGTATTAGTTTTAACAGTTTGACTGATCCAGATCAAAAATATTTGGACACTTCCGAATTTACATTTTTCCAAATTTCTCCAGAAAGGTTGGATTGGCTACTCGAATTAATTCCATGTAAAGAATATGCTTGAATTCTTATTTTACGTTGAAGCCTCGGCCCTGTAAACATTCAAGGAACCGATCAGAAGCCTTTCTGGGTTCTCTTTAACTGCCTTTGCCTTCCGAAAAAAAAAGTTTATTTATTTTTAATCCTAGAATTTTCCGCTTGTTTTTAGGCTATAATATCTAGAATTTTCATGAAACTGTATAAAACTTGTGGAATAAAAGACAATATGCTAACGAAACTTTACCTTTGCTAACAAAACCTTTTTTGTAAATAATTTTGACCTGATCATGTGTGAAACATTGTATACATTTTTCTAAAATAATGCCAAATATCCAGAGAAGATTAGGAAAACAAATCCGTTGGATATCGTTACGATTCAGAAAGATTAGAAAGTCAAATAATGATTTTTTTTCACAATGGTATTTTTAAAACTCGTATTTATGAATAGTTTCAATGTACTGTATCAGGGTAAAAAGTAGGCTTGCCTTTGAAATTGAAAATAAATTAATTATGTAATTTAAATTCCAGTAAATTTTTGCAGTTAATTGCATAAATAATGATCAATTTTATTATATTAACCATTTTATTTGCCTAAATATTAGAATTGTGACATTATGTAGTTTTATATACATTAAATAATAAAAATCATACTTATACCATAATGTTTTCAATTCTATACTCTTACTTCTGTTCTTTATTTTAATGTTTTTTACTACGTTTACGAGGAAACCTCGACACATGCTTTTGGAAGGTTTCTGCAGGAATTGCAGATCATTCTGGAAAGCTATGAGAAATAATAAGTTTTATTACTGGTGGTGGACGTCGTTGAGTAAATCAAACACGAAGTTTCAACAGTTGTTTTATAGGATTACGTTCTGGACACTGAGTAGTCCAATTTCTCAACATCCTTACAGTCTGCCTATATCTCATCAAATCAGTTCTGCCTATATCTTGCTTTGTGGATAGAAGCGCAGTCATGTTAAACGATAACGGATCCTTCTATTGTTATTTTCTCAGCGTAGGTAGTATGGAGTAATCCAAATGATAGGTTATCACCTTCATCATTTCCTCTACAAGAACTAGGGACTAATCCAAAACATAAGTTTTGCCGTAAGTTATTTTGCAACCATCACCGAAATTCGTATTACGATCATTGAACTTCATATAAAAGTAATGACTCCACATCTGTGTTTCAGGATACGAAAATTATAAATATGTCGGATTACTTCTTTCTAAGAAACGTGGAGAAAGATACATCAAGTTACAGTTCTAATATTTATATAAATGAAGTGTTTAACGTAATGAAATATATTATTTATAATAACTTTATAATAATTTATAATAACAAAAATACAGTTTTTTAAATAATAAAAACATATTTCTATAGCTAATGAATGATATTTTATATTAAAGATTTTATTCGTTAATATGAAGTAAAATATACCTTATATTAAGTATTTTTAAATCTTTGAAATGAGTATAGTTCTTTTTGAATTAAAAATATTCAGTACAAATTTTTATTCACTATACTTTTTTTTTCATTTATAAATGCTTTTCAATTACCATATTTTATTTTATGACACATAGATAAAAGCTGTTAAAATTTTCCTAAGGAGATTTAAATTGAAAGTATTATTAGTTTTTCGAAGAACTGATAAAGAAGTTATATTTTACGTCTTCTTGAAATAGCGATCAAGAAAATAAAGTTAGCTTGTAATGATTTTGTCAAAATTTGAAGAAATATGAATTGAAAACTAAAAGCACAACACCCCACGAAATTTTGGGAAAAGCTACTTTTTAATTTATAAGAAAATAAGCTAGTAAAAATTTTATAAAATTATTAATTGGTCCATCTTTTGTACAGGGCATGTATCAATGCCAAAATAACGGGTTATACAGAAGAAGAATATTTCTATTTTGATTTTTATTTCGCATTTCGAGGAATCTGAGTATACAAAAATATATCATTTTCTATTTTCTGAATTGCATCGGAAGTATGCAGCAATTGCACTTTACGCTCCAAGTTCTTTTGGTTGAAAGTTAAATACAATTCAAAGAAACGCAATCTTTTTATGAAAATTCATCGCATGTTCTTGGAAATGTTATTAAAAAATTAACTTTTGCATAGAATTACAAAAGCATATCCAAATTTATTTCAAATAAAATCTTTATACGATAATAAAGCTAAAAACAATCGAAAAGATTAAACGTAATTTTGCTTAGAATAATTCAAAATTTTTGATGAATATTTTAATTTTAATTTTTGAAAACGATATATTTTGTTTTAAAGATATTGGCGTATTTGAACTGTTATAAGGAATTTATTCCTTCCATTCAGAAGCGCCTACAGGGTATTTTGAGTCCAATTTTAAGTTTACCCATTTTCTTACTGGACATGGAAACTTTAAATCATATTTAAAACTCTTCAATTTGTCTCCGATTGGTAAGTTTTCGTGCTATAAATGGCGCAGTCCAGGATTCCAAGCATCTTTTATTTGAAGGCACCAAATTTATTCCCGAAAGGCGTAAACTCAGGAATTGCCTTCTAAATAATAATATAGCTTGCCCTCCTCATTTATGTGCCTCTGTACAGAATAAATCATCGTTCATTTTCTTTTGTACATATAATGATAGTATTTTCCTTCGCATTGTTTAGACTTTATTTCTGTGGGTTTGCCTACGTATATTTGCCTATATACTATGTTTTTGTATTTTGAATTGACTATACTTCTTTAATTGCATTATATCATTTACTGTATGGTTCTGTAAGTATGTGAGCAGTTTTATTCCATTTTTTTTGAATTTGTGTACTTTCTTGTTTGCCCATTTTTCTTTGCATTTGTGCCTACGGCCTTATATTGGAAATTTATTCTACTATCAATTGTGTACTGACTTTTGTAAGCCTTGTTGTCATAGAAAAAATTTATATATCGAGAATTAAAAAAATACATAAAATGAAAATTACAAATTCAAAATCAGTAATTTGAAAAATTTATTAATGGAGTCTACTATCTCTCTAACTAGCAATGTAGCAAAATAATGGACTTTGATGAGAGCTTTGAAATTTATAACTCCAACTTAAAAGCTTTCTGTGATATAGGAAAGAGATGACACTTTTATAAAAGGTAAATCAGGGGGGGGGCTCACCTTTCTCAAAAGATTCATTTAAATCAAAAGAATCATTTGATTCCATTTAAGCATTAATTAACAACTGACTTTTTTGGTTTTGGTTTTATTTTACTATTATTTTTACACATCAATGACTATATTTTAGTGCAAGTGTTTAGCGTTTCAAAAAACAGTATTTTTTCAATTCCCTACTATTAGTTCACACACACACACACACACACACACACACACACACACACACACACAC
>JAOUZG010016587.1:15913337-15927119 GCA_026289955.1 Argiope argentata | reverse complement strand
ACACACACACACACACACACACACACACACACACACACACACACACAATTGTTTCAATTGTTAATAAAATACTTTTTATTCATCAAGTTCAAATACATTTTTTTTCAAATATTAATTCATTTATTAAATTTAATTAATTTTTAATACTTTAAATATAGTATTAGCAGTTTGCAATGAAAATTGAATTCAACAGGCAGTGGCTCAATTGGTAAAATGCAAGGATTTCTGTATTTTTCCCATGAAGGTGAAGAATGCGAGTTCATTTCTTGCAAAAATCAATATTTTTTTGATAAATTTTTAGTATTAATTGTAATTATTTAATAAAAAGTAACTAAAATAATTTTTTTCTTTGTTTTCCTAAGTAGGATTTGACTTAATATTTTTCTATATTACTTGTTTCCTTTAAACCCTTAGTTTGTAATGACTTTTATTCGGAAGAATAAAATTAGTTTTTGACAGCGTATTATCACCAATTTTCAATATTTTTGATATTTCTTTCCTTTTTCATAGGCTAGACGATTTTTTGAGACTGATATTTTTTTCATATTTTATTTTAATCCTTAAATTGAGTATTCACAAGCTATAAAAAAACTCAGATTAAATTAAAAATAATCAACTCAAAATTCCAGGAGATTTTGCTGATAAGTTATTCTCCATGTTCACATGCGTAATTTGTGCTGAAAAATTGAATGGACTTTTTTCAACATACGTAAAGACCCAATGATAATTATCTGTGATGATATCTTACACCAAATTATTTTATTTCTTAAGCAACTATTCTTTCGGGGTTTTTTTTATTGCTACCTGCATTTTTAGTAATATAGCGATATCTAGCACTTGGACCATTTCTGTTCATTTTGAACAAATTATTTTCCTTTCATTTTATATATTCAAAGGAATTAATTATAAGCATTTGTTTTTAATACAAAAACAAAAATAATTATTGGCATGGCGGATTTTTTCTTTCTTTATTCATGAAATTTGAAATTATTATTCAAACCGGGTAACAAAAGATTATTCTGCAGAAACTAAATCCATTATTGTTTAATTTTACTAATAATGTTGAAATTGTTAGATATATTATGAATATAAATCATATTTTTATAAAAAAAAGAGACAAAATAACATCTTTGAATATAACATTCATAAATTTTGAATTTTAGTTATTAGTGCAAAGGAAAAAGACGATAGCATAAAAGATTTAAATTTTATGCAAAAATATTTAAAAATCCCCAAAATCGAATAATATCTTGATCTGATATCCTTTAATTAGACTACTCTCGTTATTTATTCAAATAACATCTGTCAAAGTGCGCTAAATTCCTTTAGCTGAAGTTTCCAGAAAAGTACATTACTTCCATATTCTCGACCACTTCTATCGAAACCCTGATGATTAAAAGAGACGTCGAAATTTCTTTCCCCACTTTTTACTCATTTTTTTTTGACTTTCATAATAGATCAAAATCTTTAGTCAACTGATGTCACGATGTGAAAAAATGCAAATGGGGAAACCTGGATGTAAAAATGCAAATAATTCTCATCCGTATATCTGGAGGAAATGAATACGCAAATTATGAATCCTGGGGTACTCCTTACTCAAGCAAGACTTTTCTTATTCGTCCTCCTTTTTCCTTAGAAAAAAGGCGTATTTGGAATAGTTATGGTTATTTCTGGTATGTTCTTCTCATCTGTGATAAGCATAGAGAAAAAATAAAAAAATAAATAAAACGGCGAACCCAATTTATGCGTCCAAACAACGAACACATTAGGCAAATTTCGTTCTCTCTCCTGCCTCAACAGGGGAGAAAAAAACGGAATTCCGATCCCTGGAAAACTTTAAAATAACTAAACAATATTGAGCATAATAAATGAGTGCACAAAAACCATCAATAATAAAAGAGGAGAAAAAGGGAAGGAAAGTAATAAACTCTTTTTCTTTGGCTTTTCCTCATTCTTCTGGAAATATCTGTATGCCATCTGACTGTTTTACGGAATAAAATTATGAGATGCAACGCAAAGAAATCGCTTATTATGCTTTCCAAAGTCGACGCCAACTTTAATGCACAGAAAATTCCATTTTCTCAGATGACCGTGAGGGAAAAGAAAAAGTTTGGAGAAAAATTCGGTATAAAGTGGTGGTGTGGGAGGGGGAAAAAATCCAGAAGAGGAAGGGGAAGGATTTAACTCAAGCTTTGACTTTCCCTCATCTATTTGAGTCTATTTACTTCTATGGATGCATGTTTTTATAAATCTACAACTGAACTAGTTCACTTGCTGCTCAAAGAACGGCTTTTTCGCTCGCCGGGCGTATGGAACAATCACTAAAAAAGCATTTTCTCGCTAGATGCGGCGACCAATTATACGTGCTCCATCTTGGTTCTATGCTTAAGTTCTTTGTTTCGGATTAAAAAACTTTTTTGGGGGGGAGGAGAAGAAAATTTTGTCCGTGAAATCAAGATAAATCAAAAGGCTCGCATAAAGAAACCTTTCTTTCTTTGATTGTTTTTTTTCTTTTTTGTTTACCGCTGGAGATGCCAGCAGCATCTTAAAAATTATTCACAGACAAAAAGTGCAACGTTAATGATCCTTTCCGGACTTTTTAAAGGAGAGCTTTTTAATGCCGATTAAAAAGTGTCGAGGTTTTATTTTTTCTTTCTACCTTATGAGTGGGTTTTGTTGAAAGCAAATGACAGCGTTTATGAGTTGCTTGCCTCTCTGGTCGACGCTGTTGATTTGAATCGTGTTCTGGTTGAAGAATCAGAAGACAATATTTAGAAGTGATCTTAAAAACAACCCTACAGCTTTTGCTTCTTTTATTTTTAATGAAACAGTGAGAGTTGAGTATATCTACCGCATTTTGAAAATACTTTGAATAGGAACTATAGTGGGTTTTTTTATAAATAGAGGCTGCATTCCAGCATTTAATTTTTCTTTCTTAAAAGCTTCAAAGCAAGAGATAAAGGACTTAAGATGATATGAAAAAGATTTTTTTTAATAAAGCCAAAAAATGCATAAAAAATTCATTCAATATCCATGCGCGATTTCTTAATATATCTTCATTAAAATTTCACAATTCATAAAATATATTATTGTGATGCAATTCAATTCGATACATTTTTTCATAATCCCGATTAATAAATAAAATATTGATTTAAAATCTGCAAACATCTTTTATCCTTATGGTTTTATAATGCATTCATTTATTTGTTTTTGTTAATATCCACATGAACGAGGACCTGTAAATATTCAATAAATTTAAAATGAAATCGAAATATCCGTGAGTTTATTAATACGAGAATCTTAGTTTTGAAGAAAAGTACATGATAATAACACGTAGTCACGTTTGAGAAATCAAGTTTGAAGCTATATTAAATATATTCCATTAAAAAAACAGCTAATTATTTTTAAGATTTTAGGTGTTAATAGCATTTTTTTTGTGTGTGTGTATGACAAAATTTTTATGAGTTCAAATTTAAAAACACACAATAATCCCTTTTGAATGCTAGGAAATATTTGTAACATAACGATAAATTCGATAGTATTACGAAGATTTTGGATGGTACAAAGAAGTGTGCCCCTCTTTATTTTCTAGTCGGCGTCTTGTTTATCAGTGGGCACTGATTGAAGGGATAAGGGAACGAAATACTTTTTTAATGTAAACAATAAAGGATAAAAGGGATTTTAACGTTTAAAAAATACATTTTATGTCAGAAGTCGTAATTTTGGTGAAATATTTACTGCCATTTTGTCGACATAATTTAGCTATCGGCCTCTCTAAATCGTGATCCAGTTTCTACAAATTTAGTATTAGTATTTGCCAGAATCAACATTTTACTTATAGATTCAAAAATAGTAATTTTTTTTATTAAGGGAAGATGTGTATGTTAAATTTCAAACAAAGTAACAATTCCTATTCATTAGAATGGGAATCTATCTCACTATTCTTTTCAACTATATTCTTTCCTTATTACTACATTTGAAACTAACATTATCGGATACGGGGCGGGGGACTGTTCATGCGATCATTAGACTTAAGTTGATTAAATTAAGGTTAAAAAAGCATATCCCATGAAAGAAAATCCACAATTTGAGCATATTTGATAAACCCCAGTACTATAGCATGGAAACCTCTTATATCGATGATGCATGAAAAGTAGAAAGAATTGGTTTCATCGGTGCGTTTCTGTATTCAGCCGATAGAAATCACTTTGCACGTATATTACTGTAAGCTTTATTTCAAGTTTTCAAATTTGTTTATTATTGACATATTTTAACTATTATTACATTTTTAAGGCAATTATATAGTTTATTTTCATCGTATTATGTATTGCCTGAACTTCATTACTTTTTTATAGTTATCATTTTGCGTTCAGGTTGAATATTCTAAACCAGTAATAAACGACATACGCTTCTTAATGCAAAAGTCAATTTTTCAAAATCGTTTGAGTCAATAAATGTAACACTGAAAAAATTATGAAATCCACGTTATTAAACAGCCCTCTAGTACTATAAATCATATTTAGTTTTTTTAAAGTTTGCTCACAAACATATGCAATAAAAACATTTCATTGTTTTATCACTAAATTGGCCTAGAAAAAGCTTTTGAAATTAAAGGGAGGTTGTGCATGAGTTAATCCAAAGATTTTCTACTTATGAAAAGTAGTATATTTGGACACGGTTGAAAGTGCCGTTTCATTTTTTATGGGTTTAAATATTCAACAAAAAAGAATAAATGAAATTTCCACCTCTCACGTAGAAAATAATGAAAAAATAATGTAATTTGTGGAATAAACAACACGATGGAAAGAACTAAATTAATTTCATTAGAAAATGAAATACTTAAAATGCAGTTATAGTCATCAATTTTATAAACTCGAAATAAAAGTCACTTAGCAATAATATTCACTCGAAATCATCTCCTTCTACTGAATATTATTCAAGATTTGCATGTCATAATATAACAGATAATGAAATTTGCTCTACTCTTGAATTAGCTTTTGTCGACTTTATTTTTGGCGTTTAAAATAAATAAATTAATTCCTTTTATTTCCAAATGTATTATTGACCAGGAAAATATAATGATGTAAAGATTGATGAAAATCCCATTTCTGGAAAATCCAATTCGACCCATAGAGGAACAGATTCATCAAAATGATCATATAATAGTCCAAATGCGGTTATAGTAATCAATTTTATAAACTTGAAATAAAAGTCATTCTACCGCGCATAATTCCCGATTTATATGCGCCATAATATAACGGATAATGAAATCTGCTCTACTCCTGAATTAGCTTTTGCAGACTTTATTTTTAGCGTTTAAAATAAATAAACGAATTCCTTTTATTTCCAAATGTATTATTGACCAGAAAAATACATTGATGTAAAGATTGATGAAAACCTCATTTGTGGAAAATCCAATTCGACCCATAGAGGAATAGATTCATCCAAATAATCATATAATAGTCCAAATAAATCAGGCGTATATTTTTCATCAGCGAAGAGATATGATTCACTTTTAAGTACTATTCCATATACTGCCCCAGACATTCACTAATCATTGCTCTAGGTGCCTTTTTACATTATGTTCAGGGGTCCAAAAGAGTAGATTTTTTTTCACATCATAAAAATGTTCTCAATTAAAAAAAATAGTTTAGTTTCTTGCGCCTGAAATAATTTTGCATCGAAATTTTATAATTTTGAATCGGTGTTATTTAATTTAAATTAAATTCTTACTTCAGGAACACGTCAAATGCTCTGGATGTTGTAGGCTTTCCTAATGGACCTTTTCATTTCATTTTGAGTATATTGAACCCCTGAAGATTGTAGTTTTCGATTTTTAAGTTGATTACCAACAAAATAAATGGATAAATTTTTATTATTCAAATTATTTGAAACAGTTTTATGTGTTTATTTTTAGGAATTCGATTTTTCAGACGGTCGTCCCGCTGAAAACAAAATAAATATCAAAATTAAATTAAATTAAATATTTATTTTCAGTTATGAGGAATTCCACTGTTTTATGATAAAAAAAGGATTGACATTTTTTTTTTTTTTAATTTTCCCAAAATTAATTTATAAGTGTACTTACTAGAAGCCTTCTTAGATATTTTTTATTTTAATCATTACTAAAAAGCACATTTTTTCCACTCGTAATTTCACAAATTAATTAATTAAGGAATGAAATTTTGATCTTTTAATGATCACTTCATCAAAAAAAAAAACCCCAAAAGAATTTTTTTATTTGATCTATAAAGTATTAAATAACGTTACTAAAAAATAAGACATATGAAAATCTTTACATGGGAAAAGATAATGTTCTTGAAAGAGTAGTATGCCTCCTAATGTCAGGCAATCGAAAGTAATCTAAATAAAATATAAGTTAATATATAAACAAATGACATTTTTGTAAATACGGCATTCAGAAGTTAAAAATGTCTAAAATGGTGTTTTTCAAATTTGTATAGGTCAGTCAGTCTAGATAAGTCAATCAGGACGGGTTTTTTTGTTAAAAATGCTATTATATGAAACATGTCTTATTATATACTAACTTTTAACCTTGACTACGCTCGCGTAGAAATTTTGAAATGTGTATGTAAGAACTAACGGTTTGATCACAATGTAAAAGGTTCTCAAACCATATTCATGCGAAAATTTTCAACGCTAATTGGGGCAACGCAAATGAGTGAATTTTTTACGTCAGTTGGGGTAACGTAATTCAGATTGGAAATTTTTAATTTCAATTATTCTGTTTTATTTTAATTCAAAGGTACTTCGGATTAAATTCCAAGAAACGTTTAGAATTAACGATGTTTAGTTTTAAATGCCTTAAACACTACGAAAATAAACAGAATCGCTTGAAATAACCGATCGAAAACATGTTAAGCCTAACCTCAATAGCATGAGGAAAAAACTAAACAAACCGAAGTCTTTCTCATTTGGTAGGGGGAAAATGAAGAATTTTGGCGAGAGAGTTAATTTTTAATTAATAAAAAATAAATCACTCACTTAACTGGAATACATAGTAGCCTATGTTCTATTCTAGACTTTAATCTATTTTTGTTCTAAATTTCATTCAATTTCGTTCAGCTGCTCTAACGTGATTAACTAGCATCATCCATCCATTCAAACTTTGACATTTATAATAGTAGTATAGATGACAAACAGGATGGTAGAATTTTATAAAAATTTTAAATTCGCATTTTTTTTCTCGGACGATACCTTATTTATTTATTTAGATTAATATTTTGTTTTGATACTATACGGTGATTTCTTGAAAACATATCCTGTTGTTCTAAGCAGTCATAAAGATATTATGAATAAAAATGAGAAGTTAGTCATTACATTTTTCTTTCTTTTATACGAAAATATTCGACAATATTAGCAATTTATTAATTTAACTTAATTAAGCCGCAATAATTTAAATTAAACATGTAAATATTTAAAATGGTGCTTGATCAAGCTATTTCTGTCTACATTTGCAAATAGTATTTTGCTTTTTTAGAAGAATCCTCTAATTTGGAATCTTTTTAGCACTGATGCACAGACTTTTGCTCTTCAAGTAAACAGCACGATCCGCATTTGCTTTGGAGAATATTTTCTGCTTTCCTAGTCATATTTCCTTTGTGCCTACACGCGTGTGATTTCAATGCTATCTTCCGAACATATTATGCCGTTTCATTTGCCATTTTAAAACTAATTGCTTTAGCTTTGGATTCGTATTCCAGCTAAGTCGTTCTGAATAAATAAATAATAATCGTTTTCGTCTTGCTCCCCAGAGCATATTAAAACAAACGAAAAATGTAACATGGAAATTAAATATATCTAATAAATAATAATGATTTCATCTAATAAACATTGCTTGTAACAGGTCATAACAGAAAATGTCTTTAGTGGTAGTAATTAGTCGTTTGCTGTTGTTGAGTATCGGAAAAATTGAATCATTACTTCTTAAGTGCCTGTTTTGATATCGTTATTTTTGCTGAGGAAAATGCTTTAACATCCACATGATCTCCAGAGGAATACTTTAACGAACATAATATACTTTATACACCGGATCCATTTTAGCAATTCCATTTTCCCCCCGTTTGTACCCCACATAGCTAAAAGCGGAGAGAGTCTTCGCAAAGAACTGGTGTAAAACTTCCTCTTTTTCTTCGGTTTTGTTTCCATTTTTTATTCCCTTTATTACTCTCGACAATGTGATATTTTATTCATGCCACTTAGCTGGTAACTTAATGCTGCCAACTAAGGTGAAAGCGATTTTTTTAATCTGCCGTTTTCGAAACCTTTTATCATCTTCTTTTGTTCTTTGCCGATAGACTACGTTAGGGCTGTGCTGCTGGAATTCAATAAGAATTTAATTAATTTCTCGTTTTTTTCTCCTCTCCTTCTTCATCTTTAACCGTGACAATGCGCTACAACATGGATACTTCGTTGCTGCTTTGGTTCGTTCAATTGTACTCAACGTTTTTCTATTCTTTTGTTGTTTCCTTTTTTGTGTCATCCACGCTTCTTTTTTTGTTGTTTTTGGCATAATTTACATCGAGTTTCAACATCCCGAAAGAAAAATAGCTCCAGATTTTTTTTTTTAAACAAGAGAATCATTTCCGATACAGTGTGTATTTTCTTTCTTCTTCTAGATCCAAACAGTAAAAATTGATTAGTGTTATTCACCCTTACTTTCACTTGATTTTCTTTCGTCGCTGTAAAATGTTTTGTTAAAAATAGGAGAGTTTATTTTCTTAATGAACTATCACTTAACTTCACTTCGAAAAAAATCTTGACTGATTTAATAGAAAAAAAAACAGACTTTGAAGTGATAAGAATAGGCTTCAAATAAGGGAATTTCTACAATGAATCTTGTTTTCTGTAAGTTATAAATTAATTGTGTGACTCCCCCTGCCTTTAATAAGTAAAAGCATTAATAAAACTATTCAAATCCTCATTTATTTATTAACCTCTAAAGTTATGAATTTATTTAACCGCAAAATTTATCCATTTGGAAACCAAATTAAATCGATTACATTCTCAAGTATAGTTTACTGTTTTTCAACATTAATATTATATTCACATTTATGATTATTATATAATTACTTAACACGTTTGCTATCATGATTGAAACTTATGATTCGGGCAATATATCTAATTAGATGATCCCCTTATGCTTCCTTGTTTCTGTAGACGGAAAAAGGTAATCTAATTAGAAAGAATGTGTGAATCACTGGCCATTCACGCTGCAACCAACGTGTTAAATCATCACTATCTTATTTAATTTTACAGCAAGAATTTAAACGAGGCAACAAATAATAAAAGTGGATTTACTAGCTAAATGGGTTCTCTAATCTTACTTATAATATTTGAGGGATTATATTCAATTCTGAGGGATTTTGAGTCATGCTATCTAGGGTGGAATCGGGTTTCGAACCCTGCAAAATTTATTTTTGAACTCGAAATCTTACCACCACCTTCCTCGATGGAGGAATTACAAAATATTGCTTCCATTTAAAATATCGATTCTATATATTTTTTAAGTTTTATTCCGTTTTTTATTAATTAAAGAGGAATAATTATTTTCCGTTCAAAATTGAAAAATCTTGATGTTTTCCTAATTGGAATTTAGGAACACAGAAAAGAAACAATTGTTGAAGTAATTACCTTCCAGTTTAACAAAGAGAGACCACAAGAGCATATATTTGTCTGTAAAATCCGCTATCTTATTTAGGTGCTTGCTTTATAATTGCTGTTGGTTTTTCCTTGCTAGGGTGCACACATCAATATTTACAAGGGATTTTCTTTTCTTATAGGGTATTACTTGCTAATAGTCCTGTTTTAGATCTGTTAGATCTTTTATTTTTGAGTTACAAATAAAAGATAAAAATTACATTTAAAATGACAAAACCATCTCAAATATTTTTTTAACCACCTACTTTATACTGCATTACCCCAAGTTGGTTATTGAAACATATCAAATGCCCCACAGATCTACAGTAGAATCGGATGTTGAATCCGAGATTCTCCCATTTATATGTGATATTGCTATCATGGCTTTCTTCTTTAGTTGTAATATCTCGTTTTTGATCAGTGCGCAAATCAGCCACAGCATTTCAGCTTCAATAATTCCATTGTAGCTTAATGATGTTTCTTTCAGGTTTCTCATATGCAACACTGGAGTGGTCTTCCCCACCTCATCCCTTTGCCAGCGAGTCCATTGCCTCGGTATGGTTCCAGTCCTTCAAGCGGAAATAAAACTCCAGTGTCCAATAAACCCGCCGATGCAGACACTCCTCTAAATCTCAGTAAACCAAAGACATCTGGAAGTAGGTGAGTAGTCAAATTTGGCTCCTTTTCAAGTGCCGATTAATAATTTTATTAATAATCATAGCACCCAAAAACGATGTTTTAAATTCATAGCTAGGTTTCAATTGGATATTACAGACACGAAAAATATAATCAGAAAGAGTATTATTTCTTGTTCAAAAATAGTTGAATTTGACTCTTTTTCAAGTGCCGATTAATAATTTTATTAGTAATCATAGCATCTAAAACCAGCGTTTTAAATTCATAGCTAGGTTTTAATTGAATATTACAGATGCGAAAAATATAATCAGAATGAATATTATTTCTTGTTCAAAAATAGTTGAATTTGACTCTTTTCCAAGTGCCGATTAATAACTTTATTAGGAATCATAACACCTAAAAACGATTTTTAAAATTCTATGCTAGGTTTCGATTGAATATTACAAACATGAAAAAATATAATCAGAATGAATATTATTTCTTGTTCAAAAATAGCTAAATTTGTCCCTTTTCCAAGTGCCGATTAATAATTTTATTAGGAATCATAACACCTAAAAACAATGTTTTAAATTCATAACTAGGTTTCAATTGGATATTACAGACACGAAAAATATATAATCAGAAAGTGTATTTACTATTTTTTATGTTATTACAATGCAAAAGATCGGAATTTGGGAACATATATTAAAACAAGATTTTAAAAATTATAAATATACCACGAATTAAAAATACCACCTAATATTTTTTATACAAGGTGGTACTTTAAATGCCTTAAATATACCACCTAGAAGAATAGATTCTCTTATCTTCCTCACAATAATTGAGGGATTATATTCGACTTTGAGAGATTTTGAGTCAAGTTGTCTAGGGTAAAATCAGTTTTCGAAACTGGAAAAATTTATTTTTAAGACGGACTCAAAAGTATTAAATAATTTTTCCTAATCCCATACATGTTCATTTGAAAATTTGTGATTCATTCAGAACAATCTGTATGGGACTAGTAAAAATTTTTTATACTTTTTATTCAATTTTAAAAACGTGGTAGATTACTTTCTTTTTTATTTAAATAATCATTTGCCGCATTTTAATCTTGTATGTGTGGAATTTTACAATAGATTTTAAACTAATTTATTGATGACAAAATTTGTATCGAAAAAACAAGAATTAGAACAAAAAAGAACAAAAGAAGCTAATATGGTATTGACATCCAGTACAGAAGTCCCTAGATAATTACAAAATTTACTTAAAACCGATTGCAAAATTTGTTAAAAACAGATCGACGAGAAAACGAGTTGATAAAAATGTGTTAATAACGATATATATATATATATATATAAACATGAAGAAATTATTAAATAAATGTAAAAATAAATAAAACGGAATAAAATTCAAATCTTGCTTGATTTTTATTTGTAATATTTAAAAACGATGCACTTAAATTCGCTCATATTTTTAAATGTTCCAAGTTTCCATTTCTAAATTTTCAAATTATGATTCTAAGAGAAAGATTTTTTTTTTGTATAAAATTCATGTCAAAATTTCTTAAATACAATTATCTATTTTGATTTCATTCTGTAAAATCATAATTGTTGAAGCTTGCAGTAGTTATAAAATAAATAACTTGCAACTAGAAAATTGAGCAGCGAGTATTATTGTCCTTCGTTAAATAAAATTAGCCTTTTTAATAATTGCAAGTTGATTAAATTATTACCTTCTAGTTTTTTTGCAATCCATCCGAGCAATCAAGTGCAACAAACCTATTGAATATAACAGATGAATAATTCAAAAGCGTAAAAATAGTTTATCAGTGACATATGGAGTTACTTAGTTATGCCATGATAAATTTTGATATTAAAAGGATAATTCACAATACCTCTCAAAGAATTTTTTAAAGAATATTTAAATATATTTTAAAAGTGAATCAGTATTTTTACCTTAATGAATTATCTGCCTCAGAAATATTAGATCAATATAATGAATGATGAGATTACTTACTTATAGTAATAAGAATATCTAAAACGTTGGAAAGTGCATAAATTAGAAAAATATTTATTTTCTTCTAGTGCAAGTCCAAGCCCTCAGTCACTCGAACATACATCAACAGGTTCACCCATCCTCAGTTCTCCCCATAGTGTTGCATCTTTAGCTTCCACTGCAGCAGCGTCAGGATTGTTACATGGGCCTCCTTCATACCCTGTAAGTCAATTTTTTTATATATTTTTGTTTACCATATGCATGAAACTCCCTGGGGAAACCTCGAAATGGGGAGAGAGGCTTCCGGCATGGTGGTTGGATCTCGCCACCCTGGTGGATACACTAATAGGTGGGGGTAGGGACCTCCCATCCATGACGGGACATACTACCTGCGGGAAGGGTTGTGCCGTGGAAGGTGATGACCATTAGGACTCAACCACAGTTCCCGCTAGTGTTGCTGTTGCACCGGTCCGATCATTCATCACTAATGATTTAAATCCGTGTGCATTTGGGTGGGTCAGAGAATTTGGTATGACTTACCATATGCATGATGTAACTTTGTCAATCCATTTTTATTAACAATATGCAGGGATTGAACCATATTTATAAGCCTCATCTTGGTGAACGTCGTATGATGATTAAAATAATCCGATCACTGCAAAAGTCTGACCATCTCAAAGATTGAATCTTATTGAAAAACCATAGTATATGGGCTCCAATAAAGTATAATATGCTAAAGTTTCAAATTTGCAGCTTCTTGATTTATTTTCAGCTATCTTAAGATAAGATTCGAATAATTTATTTGGAAATTCAAGATTTTGTTGAAATTGTCACTTAAACACACAATTATTAAATTTGTTTAACAGATTATAATAGATTTACTAAAAATTTTACAGACTTAATAATAAATTCAATCGTAATAAATTTAGAGCAAATTATTTGTTATTTCATCTTTCTGGATAAAAGTGCATTTTGGGTATTATGTCTGCATGTCTTGCAGTACAATACAAAAAAAAAATCGAGATGGAAGAAATGTGGTTTTTCGTGTTCACACCAAAATTGTATTTTGTGTTCACACCAAAATTGTAGATTTTTTTTCTCGAAATTTTGGACAAAATCCGACAGCAGGAAGTCTGACTTTCTGTGCAGAAATGACGATTGAAAAATGTAACGAGCAAAATGGTTGAAATATAGTAAATGGTTTTATGGTCATAAATGTGGACTTTTGTGGAAATTTTGACTTTTAGAACCATTTTGAGGCAATTCAAATAATATTTAAGCTGTAAAGTTTGTTTTAGTAATTTAAATGTTTTACTTAATAGTCCATGCTAGACGGACTTAAAAAAATTCAAAGTTAGTGATTTTAATTCAACTTTATCAACATTCAAGAATCCATCAGTCTTGGTGAGTTTGAGCTAAGTGAAAGTTCGTTTAAATAGACCAAAGACATCATAATCTGTAGGTGAAACGTCAGGAGAATACCGGTATCAATTTTCAAGCTTTCTTTTTCAA
>JAOUZG010016587.1:15898607-15912937 GCA_026289955.1 Argiope argentata | reverse complement strand
ATTCAAAGCTAGTATAATTTTTTGATCAATTATTTATAGTAATTACAGTTGTTAGGCCGGGGGTAGTCTGGTTAGTAGGGTGATGGGTTTGCATCCCTTGCACTGTGCGTTCGAACATCTTGTATAGAGAATTGAAAGTTGACAGGAAATTCACTTTCTATTTTGCCGTTTAATATTGTTTTTGTCATATTTATGTACATATTTATATTAATTGTAATTATTTAATAAAAAGTAACTAAAATAACATTTTTCTTTTTTAACCTAAATGGGAATTGATTTTAAAAAATTGTTTTTTATGTTACTTGTATGTAAGAACTTTAGAACTTCAGCTGCCGATAAACTTTTCAACTTTTCACAGAATAAATAATAACATTTAACAGTGTAATGGTCTTAATCAATTTAAGCTTATGCTCATTAAAACATTACTAACAATTACTATCTGAGCACAATTAAGATATAAGGGTGTACACTCTGAATTCATTTTTTAATTTCAAAATTTTGTAATACGATTTAAATTTAAACTAATTTTTGAGCTAATAACAATTGGACTGTAATAAGAAACAAAAAATAAACTTCTCAGACTCACGCCAGTCTTTTTTATTTTTTTGTTCTTTATTATGTAATAAATAAAATTTCCGTAATTACTTTTACAGTAAGACTCACTCTCAAGAGCGACTTTCATTTTTGAGAGCCAGAAAGAATTTATCTACTGTCGCCTTAAACTTTAAATACAAATACATTCAATCGAAATGTAATAATTAAATACATAAGTAGCATACACATATACATATACATCCAAAAACTATAAATGCATCTGAGGGAAATACCTCATGAAAACTCATTCATGAGTGAAAGATAATTTCACCAGATTTAATTATATTCCAGTAAAGGAACAAATTTAATTTATTATTAAAAAAATTATCTATTCACCCAATTATGTTGAAAGATTATTATATAATTTCCTGGTTTTGGTGTAATAACAGAAAGGATTTTAAAGAAAATGACGAATATTGATTTAACCAAACAATCACATAACTAATCGCATGATTGCATTTGAAAATGAAGGCGAGAGGCTCGTCAAAATGATTTACGCCCCACTTCTTTTATTCAAGTCTAATGAAAATGAGATTAGAAAAGGTTTGATAAAGAGTTTGAATTGTGAATTTTGAGGGTGAAATTTATAAGTGGGAAGAATTAAAAGAAGATGTATTGTTGATTATAAGATCGCCTTTGAACTTTTATCTAATGAAGTTTTTGGCAAAATTAAGTTTCATACAAGCAATAATAAGAGTAGTAAATTCTTTCTAATTTTACTTTTTTATTGAAAAAAAGTATAAAATAACGAAACAGCACAAAATGTAAACATAAGCATTTTTTTTTAATTCTTCTGATCATTATCTTTTTTCCCGTATTAAAAAAACATTTCATATATATATATATATATATATATAATGCTTTAAGCAGTGATGTATTATGAATGATGATTAATCTAAAAGCAATTATTAGCAAACTGTTACGTGCATTTTTAAACCCTTTATTTACTGACAGTACTTAAAAGTACCAATGAAATCTGGTTTATTTCTTTGTAATATGACTATTTTTTCCTGATGGTATTTAAAAGAATACGGTGAATGTAACCCAGATAGCAAGTGGTTAATATAACCTCAAATTAGAAATTAAAAATATTTAATTATTAATTATACTAATTAAGAAATTTAGATTAATTTCATTTTTTATTGGATTCCCTGGGAAACTTAACTACTTGTTAAAAAATAAAGTTGAAAAATTGTTGTCAAGATAATTTCGTAAATAAAAGGTTAATGAAATTTAGTTATAAATGCTGAAAAATCCCAAGAAACAATGTATTTTTTCAAAGTGTCTTGGATCCCAAATTATTCTATGGAAGGTTTTTATTTAATGTAAAGTAACTAATGGGTCATTGGGAATGTGTTTCAATTGGATGAAATAACTTAATGATCGTTGTAAGCTCGAGATTGACAGTAATGCCATCTCTTGACAAAAGTTTACAACATTTTATTTTAGTGTTTGATCGGGGACGATGTGGAAAATTATAGAATTGAGTTCAATAGAGGGAATAAAATATTAAAAAATAAATGTTTTCAGAAATTACTTAGTTTTAAATTTAGAATTCGAGTGCAAAATAAATTTATAAAGCATGAAACCTTATTTAATAATGAATACCCTAATAAATAAATTCTTCCCAGCAAGCTATATTAAGATCAGATTTTCATCATCATAATATTTTTTTAAAAAGTCTTAAACTTTTTTCTTAAAAATTATAAATTCGTACCATCTTTACGATATTTGTATTTTTTTTCCCTAACAAAGTAAATGGAATAACTATGACTTTAGACAGACTTTAGTTCCAAATGCTATATGTGGCAACTTGTTTTCTGCTCCTTACAGTAAGCTGCGTGCATTTTTAATTAAAAATCTCCTGAAAGTATCAGCTTTGACTGCATGCTATGATACCTTTCTAATTAATGCTATCATATATCAATTTATATAAATTTTTAAGGGAGGAAGCAACATTTCTGATTTTAAATAAAAAGCAATCGGTCTTCACAACAGGGTTCAAACTGTGTGAACATGTATAAAATTTATTAGTTTTACTAATGATTCTTGGAGCAGTGAATTTTTTCAAAAAATAATAACCAACTTACAATTTGAGAATCATTGAAATCTTTGTTGTTCACTGAATTTACAAAGTATTGAAGTTAAACTGTGAAAAATTCTTGATTGGAATTCGAATGTACGGGTTTCCTAATTCAACACTGTCGGTATTAATGGGCTTGGCAAACATAGTTCATAAGACTTATCTAGTCACCATCAGATAGAGTTAACTTAAATAACATTTATTTATGAGCTCTATGAGCAAATTACTCTGTTATAAAAAATCAGGTGTCCCTACGTATTACTCTGTACACAAGGGGCATAAATATAAGGTAATTCTCTATATAAAAATTTTGTGGAATATCTCCTAATGTCAGATTTTTGTACAGTATGGTTCCAGAAATTACATCATCAATTTCTTTAAGCTCAATAATCCAAAATATTTTTTAAAAATTTTTCTCGTTCATATGATTTCTCAAGTTCGTATATTAATGTCAAATTGGTATCAACATGCTAAAGGATTATCAGCATTTTTCTCAGCTTTGTTTCGTTATCAGGAGTGTGGAGTATCATACTCACTCTGACAGAGATTAATTAGCGTATGGTGTATATTGTAAAATCGCCAAATGTAACATGCAAAAATAAAAATTATAATGTGATCACCTTTTTGAAGCTTTTATGCAAATACACTATTTAAGGAATTAGCGCAAATGCGTCTGATCTAAACTGACACACAACCGCCACGTAGGTCAAAAGCTATTAAAATTTGTTGATAACATTTCTAATTAATGTTACTATTTAGTATATTATTAGTATACTAACTATTTAGCTTTATGCTATTTAGTACAATCTAAATTTCAATACCATAATTATATCAGAAATTTTATATCAACATAAATGACATAAATAAATTTTTGCACGCATATTCTATTCTTATTTATATACGTATATGCTATTCTTATTTTGAAATATCGGTTGTAAGACCTGGAAAGTTAAGATATTGGCTGATGAATCATACTTAACATAACTGAAGAATCCAAAGATGTCTTTCATGTAGAAATAACAATAATTTAAAAAATAAAAAAACCGACTTTCTTTTTTTTTTTAGATGGCACCATCCTTTTTAACAGGTCCATATGGCGTTTTACCGCCTCGTTTACGAGGATCAGGACATCTTGGTGGTCTGGTGGCTCATCCGGCCACTTTATCTGTGGGTACGTACCATGTTTTACTTTAGCTTCCGAAAATTATAAGAAAATAATTTTCATTGAATAAATTCATTGGAATTAATGTAATCATTTTCTAAGTTTAGGAATTTCAGATTTTGAACAGTTTATTAAGTCATTAATATTACATTCTGCTGCACTCGTTCAAACATTACACGTTTTAAATAATCATGGGACAAATAATAGTAATATTAAATATTAATTCATTGTTCACGAAAAGCATTTTAAGATAGCTATGTGATGACTTTATAAAGGAAATACTTCGGTTATTTCTAAAGTATTCTTAAATCTTTAATTGCACTGTCTTGGATCAAAATTTCCATATATGTTTCAAGATCGAGAAAGAATTATTTTCCCCGCAAAAGAATTATTACATACTTATTTGTAAAATTAAAATATTATGCATTCACCTTAGAAAGGATATGATATAGTTTGCACAGTCTTTTAAATGAGTACAGAAAGTAAAACCAAATATTTTTCATTTAGCAGGATGTGTCCAGAAATCTGTTCCTAGACGATGAAAGAGATAGAAACACATTAATATGATATTAAACATTAATTATTACTAGCATTTTAAAAATAAAAGTTTAAGTACTGATAATTTAATTCTTATTAATGTTTTAAAATTATAATTTAATTACTGATAATTTAATTCTTTCTAATATTATGAAACTAATAATTTAATTACTGACAATTTAATTCTTTCTAATATTATGAAACTAATAATTTAATTACTGATAATTTAATTTTCACTTATATTTAATACTTATTCTTCTAAAAATAGATTTAAGTTCTATACATTTTTAGAAAAAAAGATCCTCACTGTTCTGATTGTTAATACCATTAAAGTCTCTGAAGGGTAACACATTAGCCATACTTCTTTTTAAAAAAATACCAACTATATAAGGCTAATTAGCGATTTTTGCAGCGACTTCCGTTTCAGAAATGAATAAAGCAATGTTCTTAGTTTGAAAGTTGTCTAATATAAAGGTTGTGATATGCACATAACATAAAACGATCATTTTGAAAGCTTAACATATAATTATTAAGCTCAGCACTGTTAAATTTCGCAATGAGGCTTAATTTTTTAATTGCTTTTAAAATGCTTATTATTTTGCTTCAAATCGGCTTTGTGTATCTCTTTTATCACCTACGAAAGGTATTTCCAACAAGCTTTTCCATTTAAAATTAGTTATTTAAATTATCTTTATTTTCTACTAACTTAAAAAAAACACTTTTTATTCACCTCCTATAAGTAAGTAAATGGTAATTCTAGCGCTGATTTTGATGTACATTATTTGATGTCTTATTCTGGATGTTTGCAACCAACGGTTCATATCGAATTCTGTTACAACTTTTCCGAAATAACTCTCAAAATTGCATAAAGTTAACTAACCGGATAAGTAATTGAAAACTTATCAATTACAGGACATAGTAGATGAATTTGTCTTATCAGCGAAGATATATACGTGATTACACTTTGAGATAACTTAAATTGACTAAGTGAACTGCACCATAGGCTCATGACGTGATGTGCTTATAGATGATCTTTAAGAATTTCATTAAACAACATTCGCTTTAAATATAAATAATTATTACATAAAATATCGATTACTTAAAATTGAATTCAATACGCTAATTAATTTAAATGCTAGCTCAGAACTATTTACATGGACCTAGTGATACATGGCTTAGTTTCGTTCTTACTAGCAACTTCAATTGCCACTATCTGTAGTACTAATAAAGCAAACTATTTTTCTTCTGGTTAAATTAACTTTCCTTCTATAGGCATAGAATAGCCAGGTTTTGATCAATTTAAATTCTATGAAATAGTACTACATTTCTATTTTTCTATGTATTTTTCAATTAAATTGAGGGAAATGATACTAGCCAGTACCAACTATTTCCCTACAGGATCTTTGATGAATACAGGTGTGAAAGACAGTCTTCCGATGCCTTTGGGAGCCAGTGACAAGCAGTTCCCTCTTCACATGTATCTGCCGCAAGCAGCATCTCATCCGCCAGTATCCAATCGGAAAGACAGCAGCGACTCAGCGCTCAGTGACACAGACAAGAAAGGTGAAACCATCATCACCTGTCAGAGTACGTCTCTATGCGGTGTACAAGTGCTTGAGCTTACAAAAAAAAAAAAAAAAAAAAAAAAAAAAAACACGAAACTCTTTAGATTTTATATTAAATTAATTGCGAATATGTTTTATAATACGTAGGTTTAATATAAAAATAATAAAAAATATAATTTACCAAATCCTGGATTACATATGGAGATTCAGCACTTAGTGATACAGGCAAGAAAGGTGAAACCATCATCATCTGTCAGAGTACGTCTCTATGCGGTGTCCAAGTGCTTGAGCTAGAACAAAACAAAACAAACACCGCTAAACTTTTTAGATTTTATGTTCAATTAATTGCGAATATATTTTATAATAGGTAGGTTTAATATAAAAATAATAACAAACATAATTTACCAAATCCTGGATTATATAGAGAGATTCAGCACTCAGTGATACATAAAAGAAAGGTGAAACCATCATAAATTGTCAGAATACGTCTCTATGCGGTGTACAAGTGCTTGAGCTAAAAAAAAACCTTTTTCGATTTTATGTTAAATTAATTGCGAATATATTTTATAATAGGTAGGTTTAATATAAAAATATTAAATATAATTTACCAAATCCTGGATTATACATGGAGAACTGAATGGCTCCAAAAACTTTTAAATTGTGATTAGGTAATTAAGTCTCTTTTTTTTTAAAAAAAATTTTCATAAAATACAGACTCTTATCTTTCACATTAGACCTTTTATCACTTATTTTATCTCAAAAAGTACTGCAAGTTTTTGAAAAAATGATATCCTGACGAAAGATTTATTATTTCTTTCTTTTCTAATGGCAGATAATTTTAAATAATTCGGCAATATTTCATGAACACTTCATATTTTCCGTTTTTTGGTCATTACAATTTAAATAACCATAAATATAGCTTTTTACCCCATGTTAAATATCTTCCAATTATTTTCACTTCGGCAGAAGAAAGCTAGCAGTTTTAAGTTTCTTCTTTAAATCAAAATATATAAATGACCGTCCAATGTCCAGGCTATTGTATGGACTAATACAGATAATACAACATAAGTCGGTTGGTAAAATTAACTCTGAATTGCACTAATTAGTAAAGACTAATTTTTTTAAAAAAAGTATGTACCATGTTAAAATATTATGCTCATTAAAGGATATATGATATAACATTAGATAATTCAATTCATAAGTCTATTTGAATAAGATAAACTTGGTATTACGAAGCATAATAAGGAAAGGATATATATTATAAGTATTTTGTTTCGGCCGATATGAACAGTTTATTTAGTTTCAATACCTTAGGTTTGTTCTCAGTCATATTGACATGATAATGAACCTGTTTTAAAAAAATGATCTCTTCTTAGTTCTTTGGTTTCAAAAGTCTTTTACTTTTTACAAAGTTAGGATAAAACGAAAACTATTTTTTACACGTTATTATTCCGTTTGTAAGCTAATTTATATTAAAATTTGCATAACTTATGCATCCTCTTTTTTTTATTCTTTCAAAAGTGGACACGCAAAGCAAACTCATTACATTTGAAACAAGTTACACTACATAATGACATATCTGACAGAAAAGTTTAAATAATATTAAAATTTATCCATTTGCAATATATCCAATCTTGATAGCAATCCTCCCTGAATTAGGTAAACTTCTGGGGGCAAAAATTATTCGTCAAGCTAAAAAGGAAGGAGATGGAAAACCTCACATCAAGAGGCCGATGAATGCTTTCATGGTATGGGCTAAAGACGAAAGACGAAAAATTCTAAAAGCCTGCCCAGATATGCATAATTCAAATATTTCAAAAATTCTAGGTAAGTGTATTATTTTAATTTTACAAACATACAATGAAAATGCTATTAAAAAAAGAGGGTGTGTAAATATTATGGGTGTCCTTCGTGATTGAAATAGCAGACTATTATATTAATACATTTATTTTATATTTGAAACCCAAGTGTGTCGGGGAAAATAGAGAAAAAAGCAAGTCTTTGCCCCTTCTTAACTATGCCAACGAAATGTTTAAAACAAGATTTTATTTTCAATTATATCATAAAACAAGTTTTAAAATTTAGAAGTTGAGTCTATTATCAATTTCAGTTCCTTTTATTTATTTTAAAAGTAGATATTTTTAATTTTCGATCCTCCTACAATCAAGTTCCATTGGAATACAGCTGTATATCTAATTTTTAAAAAAAGCTATACAGATGGCAGCGCGAGGCAGTCTGTTAACTACTGATTCATTTACAATACATAATCCACAACAAATTCTAAAATGTGGTGAAGGGTCAAATGTAAAAAATATAAAATTTTATATTATAATACAACTAAAGGGTCAAAAATCTTATTTCATTTGCGTCTACAAATCTTTTTTTGTATTACGGTGAGTAAATATTGATAAATTTAGGTTAAACTTTAACAAAATACGTGTATATATATATATATATATATATATATATATATATATATATATATATATATATATATATATATATAAAATAAAATGCTTGTTTAGGAGCCCGATGGAAGGCAATGACCAATTCAGAGAAGCAACCTTACTATGAAGAGCAATCTCGTCTTAGTCGGCTGCATATGGAGAAGCACCCCGATTATAGGTATCGCCCTAGACCCAAAAGAACATGTATCGTAGATGGGAAGAAACTACGGATCTCTGAGTACAAACAGCTCATGAGAGCCAGGCGACAAGAAATGAGAAATATGTGGTAAGTTATGATCTCTAGAATCCATTTCGTTATGTATTCAAGAAGACAAAAAAAAAAGCATTGGAAAGATCTAAAATTCTATGTTAAGCAAAGCTAGTTAAATTTTACGACACAAAGAAGGTTCAGCATTCACACAACATAATCATGCAGCATACTAAAATTTTCTTCTGAATTAGATTGGAATTTGGAACTCTCGAGAACTTGAATTCGTGGGGTATTTTTAGAATTGTGAGAGTAAGATTCTCTCGCTCAACGTAAGCCCTTCTTCGAGAATTATTATACCGATGGCTGATGTATACTTATCACTTTTAGAGAGCCATAAAGCCTTACAAAGGGTTTTATTTCAAAAATGAAGTTGCTTTTCAGAAAAAAAAGGACTAAGGAGACTATAAATTTGACAATAATTATTTAAGTGCCTTTAAATTTCTTAAATAAAAGCATGACTTTTAAAAGCATACTTCTTTGCTTTGCTTTCCTTAAATTGTAATTTTATAGGTTGTGATAACTAATGCGAATAATTTTTGAAAAATATGTATTGAAGCTTTAAAAAAATAATAACAAAGCAAATTTGGATTTGACTTTACTATTGCCTTTTAAATTTATTTCAATTTTATATGCCATTATAAAGACTCAGACAAAATTTAACTTGAGAGCTAAGCAGTCCACAAAGATTTTTAGTCTTTAGGAAAATTCTGAGAGTCCCAGTTAGGATCCAAAATCCTTTTTTCGCGTCTTTTAGATTTTGAAATAATTTTACTTTTGAAAACTAATTGACTCCTTAGTCTTTGGCATCCTGTTAAAAGACATTTATCTGCCATCAAAGTACCTTAAAAGTAGCCTTTTAGTGTAATATAGTATAGTTCTAAATATCGAAACATAAAAACGATCACATATTTGAGCCGAAGACTTTTTAGAAGGTTAAAAGTTTTCTGAACGCAAAATGAGAGAAATATTAGATGCATTTATCATAATTTTTATTCCAGGTACAGAGAAGGCGGACTTGGTTTACTGGATTCTCCAACTTTAGTCAATCCAACAAGTATGGCTCCATTGTTATCAACCAGCAGTGGTCATCCAACAACAACTACCAATATTCTAAATTCCCTAACAGCAAAAATGACTTCCTCAACAGCCAATGGACTTTCAGACTTAAATCCTTTGGACCCATCGGCATCTGTCCACCAACCCATGACAGGACTTTCAGCAGTAACCCCAGAAAACAATTCTTCCCCTGTCTCAGAATCTTCTTCAGCGATGGAAGCGTCAACCTAAAAGTATTGCGAAATACTAAAGAAATAAGTAATAATAGTTAAGTAATCCACTGGATGATGATCTTCATTCTCCAGCAAGTACGAATTCGCTGACTTTGACTTTTTCAGGAGGAATGAAATCTGTAAATATGAGATAAATGTTCTGATGAAATGTTTGTGCAATCTTTTGTAAGCATCTTTGTTAACAGTATGGATCGAAAAGTGACTGAACGAATTCTTGAAAAGAAAGGTACTTTCATCCGAAATATCATGAGATATTGGTAAATAACAAACGTGATATTTATAGACAAAGGAAAATTGATACGTAAATAATGAACAATTTAATTTCTACAGTCGAAAGTCCACTTTGAAAAACTGTTAAATGTTGCCATTCGAAGTGACTTCGAGGAGAAACTGTTCCATATAATGATGTTTTTCGCTGATTGAAAGTGTTATACATAGTTTTTCTAAGTGTATGGAACGTGGAAATATTTTTATCACACGCTCAGTGTTATTATTTACTTCTAGTCAGCGACAGTGATACGCATAATTTATTTGCTTTTAGAAGTAAGACCAAATATTTTTTTCACTGTCATTTGTTATAGGAGTTTTTTGGTGTTCGTAACTCATTTTATCTCCATTTTCATTAGAGTGCAAAAGTTTTATATTTTAACATTATGCACATTTATTGCTTAAAAAGTAATATATTATTCAAATAAGAAAGTGCGCACTTTTAATTTAATTTAATTTTTTCTAGTCTCTCTAGACTCTAAAATAATTATTTGTGTGTTTTTGTTTTTTTCACCATTGTATATAATTCTTAAGTACATATTAAGTGTTTTGTTTTTCTTGTTTTGGACTGGAAACGCTTAGAAATTTAAATTAGAAGCATCTGATCATTATTAAAATGTTAAAAATCTATTTTTTATAACTTAATAATGATTTTTAACATATCGTTTATTAAAATTCTTCTACCAACGGATTTATTAAGAAGTATTAATTCCATTAACTGCTTCTAATAATTGAGAAACTTTGATCTAGAAAGTCGTTGTAAATAAAAGATTATTCGCTTTTTAAATAAAAAAAACACCGTTAAATAGGACTGTTTAATTTAAATCTGTTTTCAAGCTATTTTAGAAATGTTTCTTTGAAAATCAGAGCTATTAATTCTAAAAAGATTTTTATTCAAGTATTTTAAATAATATAAAGCCTTCTCCAGTGTTTTTCATTAATTATTTATTCGGTGAAATGCTAAAATCGCTTTATCATCAGCTAAGTAATTTGTTATCGATTAAGAGAATACTCCAATATTAAACTTTGTTCCATAAATGGATTAGGAAGCATAATACTACAAATATGATAATGCAAATTTAAATAAGCCATTTTTCAAAACAATGACAATTCGATTCCAAAGAAAATTTTGTTTTTAAATTGTCCGTTGTAAGATATTTAGCAGCGCAGATTTTAAAATAGTGAATTTTATGAAATAATGAAAGCTCTGAACGAGTAAAAAACTGCATAGAATCTTATTTATTAGAATTTCATAATATAAATATGTATAAAATTCATTTGTTCCTTTTGTTAGAGCTTATATTTTGAATACTGTTTTGCTTATTTTATTTGTCTCAGCACAAATATTTCATTTTTTTATTGTTTTATACTTAATTTATTATTTGATGTTTATTTATAAATAATGTATTAATATATTTAATATTTATTTCATTATTATTTCTCTCGATATATTTATGAATCATTCATAAATAATTTGCTTTTTTTTCCTTTTCAGTTTTAAGGCTTATTATTTTCAAAATATAATTTCAGAATTATTCCGTTTATTTAATTTTGAATTTAAAATGAACTTTTATTAAATTTTTGGTTTTATAAAATGAATAATTTCATTAATATTGTAATTAAAAAAGCATATGCATAACAGATCAGCTTAAGAATTAAATATTTGCAGAAATCAAGTTTAGGTAAGAATTACGTTAAGACAAGCGGATATGAATAATTAAGCTTTAAGATTTAAAAAAAAAAACAATTTTTTTGTTTGGAAAATTTTTATTTTTAATCCAAACATTTTGAGGCATTCTATAGAAGTTTATTTCAGGCTTTTATGCACCATCTATTAAATTTACTTCGGTGTTGGTGTAAAGCAAAAGACGGTTTTAAATTTTATAGGCTTGAAATGAATAGAGTAATAAAAATTATAAAATATATTCCCCTTATTCTGATATTTTTAGCTAACCAATAAAATAATTTGACATTCAATTATAAAATTTATTAGTTTGAAGCCTATTTTGAATAAAATTTAAACTATCCTCTTTTAAAAATCTCAGAAATATAAAGATGCAGGTAATTGTTTTTCTTTCAAAATAACGTTAAATTTAATTACATGACCTTGGTGACCAAAGAAATCTGTCTCTCAAAACTTATTTTTCAAATTCTAGATAAAATGCCACGGGCACTAGTCTAGAAACGACCATATAGATAATGCATTACAGCCCATACGTTACTTTCCAATGTTTAACGTGATGACCGGATTAACCAATAATTATATATCTCGGTTACCACTTCGATACGTTGTTGAATTGTTAATGATGACGGTGAAAAAGTCATATTTTACCATGAGTGCGATTTATCCTCTATACACTATCGAAGTTTGGCCGCTTATGGCTTCTTATCTAATTCAGAATTTAGATTCAGGTTATCCTTATCTAATTCAGGATTCAGGTTTAGCCAACGCAACCTGATTCAAGTTCCAATTTATCTCATCGGAAGGCTATATCACAAAAATGTTATGATACTGAGGTAAAAATAGCTATAAGTTGGAATTTTTGAAATTAATTCAAGACATTTTTTGATAGCATTGATAGAAACATTTGGCAGACAATATATAAATAAAATTCCAATTTTAATTAGAAAATATCTGAAGCCAAACCTCGGCTTTAATTTGCAATTATCAGATATCGTAAACTTAATTTAAGAACCAACCTATGCATAGTATAATAAAAATAACTAAATATTTACTAATATCAAAATTAAGGCATTTATAGTGGCATTAAATATAACCCTAATGAACGAAGAAGAATACAAAATATCGTATAAAAATAATAGAATTACATAGCAGTTTTAAATTTTCCCAAGAGCCTTTACCAGAATTAATTCACGTGACTTCACAGTAACATGACGAAAATAAGAAGGTGTACTATCTTGCTTTTAATTACATGCTGTCTTTCATCTTGAACTGTGACGTTACGCTCTTTTTCTTTCAGAAATATGCGCAAAATAATTAAATATTAGTCGTCTAAGCGTACTTGATTATGAACTGATCGAGATTGGCTCAACAGAAATTGTATTTTATTTTTCTTATTTATAAGGTTTTGCTATACGGATCATTTGTTTTTTATACTTACCAGACTCACGATATTCAAAATATTTCCTATTACAACTGAATTTTGAGTTGTTTCGGAATCTCTTGTTACTAGCTGATGAACAGAAATTTCTCTTCGTTTCCTTTTCCCTTTGTTAATGTGCATAGTTAGTTGTGTACTGTGTGTGATCAGTGTGAGACTTTCTTATTGAGTCTCCTAAATTGGTAGATGGAGATGAGCGTTACTACCTTGACTCCAGTTCAATGTCTTCGTTTAGAAGGAAGAGTAAGTTAGGCAATAGCTATAAGGAACATTTTCTGATCTCCAGTTTCATTGTAAAGCACAAAAAATTGAATAAATATCAACCATTGTAATAAATTGGTTTTAGTGTGTTTTTATTGCTTACTTTTCAATCTGAGTATCTCCACAAAACAAGTAATGTCCTGTCATGGATTTATCCAAAAAGGATCGACATACAGTAAGTCAATTTTAATGGAGCTGATCATTTGCAAAAGAATGAAGAATATGCGTGGAAATTAGTGTACTTTGAATTAACTAAATATGAATGACATGTTCACTGTGCTCTCATATAAGTTATTAAAATTTCGCTCATGTGGAAAATGTATATTGCAACATATACTTAACACCATGCACATTCTTCATTTAACTGCAAATATAAGTTCCAATAAAACCTTTTTACCATCAAAAAATTACATTATCGCACTTTGAGAATGTTAGGAAGAAATTACGAAACGATGGTACTTATTTCGTCGCTCCTATTTCAAATAAAGTCCTATCGCTACTGACCATTTTGTACTAGATTTCTCAAAACATACACGACCGTCTATCAACCAAAGAAATCTTTAAGAAACCCGTTTAATTTTGATTGTTGTTTCTGTAATACCGTTGATTAATAGTACACACTCACTCAGTCATGACTCGACAGTATGTGATAAGAAAATGCTCATAGAGGGAGGATTATTACTCACAGCAACAGGAAGACGGCGGGACTGTGCAATAATAGCAACTGTTATG